>UELU01120239.1:0-15370 GCA_900490025.1 Megastigmus dorsalis | reverse complement strand
CCCCAACCCGAACCCGAATCCAACCCGAACCCCACACACACACATACATATACATACCCACAAATATTTTTTTTGAATATCATATATCGACTCAATTTCTTTTTCATCATTACAAAACTTCCTTTTGGAGGAAGCAAAAAAAAGTGCGAGTTATCATATACATGAAATAAAGTAAAATTTTGTACAGTTAGTAGGATATAATAAAATATCTCTATTAAAATAATCGCTACGAAACTGAGCAATTTTTGTAAGTATTTGCGGAAATTGAATAATTTATATGTAGGTAGAGTTGAGACTGTGTTCACGAAAATTTCATCGCGAAACCGCCTTTTAGGTACATGTTTCCAAGTTTTTACGTGCATCTAACTTAACTATAGTTAGAAAGAAATCGCTTTTACGTGGATCTAAGTTGTCGCGTGGATCCAAGCCTTTTACGGGTCTCTAAGCTTTACGTGTTCGCACGACGACGAAAAGCAAGAAATCGCGTTTACGTGGATCTAAGATTTCGGAAAATTTACGTGTCCGAACTTCATGCATTAACGTGCTCGGAAATCTAACCTTAAATCCACGTAAATTACGTGGATTACGTGGATTTGACGTGCGAATAGACACAGCGAAATTATTGGCCAAAATTTATGGATTATTGGAAACACACATCAGTTCATCAAATAGGTTCCAGAACTTTCACGAAATGCTAACTCCTGTATGTGAATCGGTAGAAAAACACTGCAATATTGGAGTTTTACTCAGAGAAGATTGATAGACTGGAATCTTCGGTACGCAAATTGAATGAAAAAGTTATTTCTAATAAAATGAGTGATGTTATAATAGATGACACTGGATTTTCAAGTTTTATTGAAGAGATTAGACTTAGAGAGTCAAAATCATCCAACGTAATTTTATACAATGTTGGTGAGTATCAAAAGTCAGCTGATGGGTATGTGAGTTACATTGTAAATAAAGATTGCTGTAACATCAGAGAAATATTGTGAGTTTTTGGTGAGCAGGTTAATATAAAATTCATTAAGAGAATTGGCTTATATAAACAAGGTGTGTGTCGTCCAGTCATGGTGCGGTTGGACTCTATCAGAAATGATGTTGGTTCTACGTAGCTGGGCTACCGAATAATGTTAAGGTTTCCAAGGACCAGACTAAAATGGAAAGAAGTTATTTCAAGAAGTTGAAGGATTCATGTGAAAATTATAATTTGAGTCATCTGGATATTAAGAAAAAGATTATTTATCAAAGTTCCTAACATAGTATTTGAGAGGCATGCTTTAAAAAATTACTCAAGCTTAAGTGGGGATAAGTTGTTATTTTAATATCAGAATGTGCGAAGTCTTAAGAACAAGTTGGATCAATTAAGGTTGAATATTTTTGTCTGTACATCAGTGCCTGATATTATTGTCTCAACAGAGACTTGGTTTAATGATTCTGTGTCTAATACAGCACTTGGACTTAGTGAATATACTATTTGCAGAAGGGATAGATCTGAAACCAATGGTTATCATAGCATAGGTGGTGGTGTTCTGATCGCTATTCGTTCCTACCTTTCCTCATCTAGATGCTCTCTTGTGGATTGTTCGACTGAACAAATATTTTGTTCTTAATATTGGTTAAAGTTTCTAGTGGAGCAAGCAGTATTATAATAGGTGCAACGTATATTTCGCCAGAGCAGCAAGAGGATATAGTCTTTTATAGCGATCATGTGAATGCTATTGATTGTTTAACCCATTAACGACCGAGAATCGTATTTTTTTTCATCATATTTAAGGCAAATTCTCATTATTAAAAAACGAGAATTTTCAAATGAAAAATAGGATCTCCCGTACTTTGCAGTGTGCTCTTTTAGAATCTGAGGTTGAAATTGCGATTTTTCTACTAAAAAAAAGTATGGCCGCTTTTAAACAAAAAAAAACTCGAAAAATCGAAGACATTTTTTTTAGTTTTAGTTGAACGACGAATTTTTTAAGTTTGTAACAATTAATATTTTCACCCCCGAAATGGCGTTTTTCACCCCTTGAGCGGCGAGCAAAATTTCACGTTTCGTATAAAATAGAAAAAAAATCGGATCTTCACGAAAATTCGTATACCTGGGTTTTTTAGGTCGCTGATTACGATTCTGCCCTCAGAATTCGAAAATTCACAAGAGCGGAGCCAACACGACAAATCAAAATCTGTTCACTTCCGCGTTCACGTTGTTATTTTACTGTTAGCGCAACCTAAAGACAACGACGTGGACGTGGTAAAATTGTGTCTCCTTTGGGGTGCTTGATTATAGTGAGTCCCATTGCCTCTCACTATTTTGGGTACTTGTTTTTAATGAGTCCCCTTGCCTCTCACTATTTCTGGTGCTTGTTTTTAGTGAGTCCCCTTGCCTCTCACTATTTGGGGTGCTTGTTTATAGTGAGTCCCCTTGCCTCTGACAGCTAATTAGGTATTCTCGTGATTTTTTTTCAAACACTGTTTGCAAAAATATAAATTACAATTTTCACAGAAAAACCTTGTTCTAATGGGACATTTGGAGCATAGTTTTTTGTTTTCTTTGAAATTGATCTATGTTTTTCCCGTTTTTTTTTACCACGATGGGTATAACTATTAGCTATCGACATTGAAAATTCTTTAGTTCCAACTTTTTCCTTGTCTACTCCAGCTGCGTTGAATATTACTACGGAATTTAGTACAGAAGCCTGGATGAGCCTCATAAAAACTACCCATGTCCATTTTTCGATCGAATACTCGGCAGCACGTTGTTACAGTGTCCATCCTGAATATCAACCCCACCCATGAATCGATTGCAAAGGTGGAATGCCTTGGGTAACGATGTCTCGATTTTGGCTTTTTCAATCGAATTGTACCTCTTTGATGGCGGTAATGGGGTAACTCCTGCGGATGTAGATAAACTAATTTTGAATCCATTACGGTTATATAATTGATTCCACTGTTCTGCTCAGGCTTCACTGCATATGTTCCTCGTGAAGACTTCTTATTGATAATATTTTTTTCACGTACTCGATTCTCTCTGACAGTCCCAAGCATTTAAGTTTCAATTTTTTCAAATGTACAATGAGATCGAGGTTCGTGAAAAAGTTATCGAAATAAAGATAGTACTGAGTAACTTTTCCAGCAGCTGTCCTTTCAAAAAATGGTTTCAATAAATCGATTACCACGCGGGAACCTAATGCGCATTTGGTCAGTTTCTCTCCAACTGTAGAATTCTTTCCGCAATATATGTCGAGATTCAGCAAATATCTATTACAAATAAGTAATATATATTACAAATGTAAAATGAGTGTAAAATTGTTTGAACGAAATATTCCAAAAAATATTTTATGTAAGAAACTCCTCAAAGCGTAAAACGATTCTCGCACATCATCTATCTCGGTCTCATTTCGCCGATATGATCAAGTTTTAGTATTGTAGTTCGAAAAGGACAATTTTATTGATGATTCATTCAATCTTCAAAAAGTTTTATAAAATTTTGGAAGAAATACATATTTTGACTTTATCGCTACTATCATAAATTTGCTTACGAAAATTTAATAAATTTGATGAAAAATCGCTACAGAATAGCAATGGCATGCGTTATAAAATCTCATTTCTCATTTCATAGAAATAACAAAATCAGAAAACAGTTGAGACAAGGTGCATATTTCTTCTGGTTGAATCTAGTAGTTCTTATTGAAAAATGATCGAAAAAAACTTTATTTTTTCATATTTTGTCACACGAACTGAATTTATGAGTTCAAACGGTAGAATTGTGATCTGTGATTCCGAAAATTCCCGAGTGTCCACATTTTTCCAATACAAATAAGTTTTTACATTTTCGGTCGACCATAATTGATCCACGATTGTGAATTTTCGATTTCTGAGGGCTGAATCAAGATCAGCGACCTTAAAAACCCCTGAATGCCCAATTTCACCCTATTCAAATAAGTTTTTGGATTTTTGGTCGGCCATATTGGATCCGCCAACTTGAATTTTTAAAAATTTTAAAAATTCGTCCTTCAACTACAACTATTTAGTGCACTCATGGTTGAAAAAAAAGAGGGGGTCATTCTGCGTTCTCTATGACAAAAAAAATCATGAAAAAAAAAATGTCTCCGATTTTTCGTGTTTTTTTTTGTTTAAAAGCGGCCATATTTTTTTTTAGTGGAAAAATCGCAATTTCAACCTCAGATTCTGAAAGAGCACACTGCAAAGTACGGGAGATCATATTTTTCATTTGAAAATTCTCGTTTTTTAATGATGAAAATTTGCCTTAAAAATAATGAAAAAAAAATACGTTTCTCGGTCGTTAATGGGTTAATTGAGAAGAATCCCTGTAGTAATATTATATTTTTTGGTGATTATAACCATAATAATATTAAATGATAAAGTGATGCTCCATTAATTTATGAGAAGATGGGTTATGTAAAACCGCAGGTGCAGGATGCAGCTGGTTTATTATGCGATTGTTGTTCTATTCATAATTTGAATCAGTATCACCCAGTTCATCAAGAAAAAGGCGACACTCTGGATTTGGTATTTGCTGATTTGGATCTTAAGTAGATAGATTCTCCTGATTTCTTAGTCGATATTGACTCACATCATCCCCCTGTGTTTTTTGAATCTGATTTTTTAGGATTGTAAAGTTAAGTTATGATAATTGTCAATTAAATTTTAATAAGGCTGATTATGTTTATATTGGTAATGAATTGAATGATGTTGATTGGAATTGTTTATTAATTCACAAAAATATTAATGAGAATGCTAGTATTTTCTATGAGAAAATTTATAATTTCAAAAGAGTAAAATTGACATTTTACTCTTTTGAAAAGGATAAAATGGTTTTCCCCCATTTCAAAAGAGTAAATTAATAAATTTCTACTTTCTAAAAGTATAAGTTTTAATCCCCAAATTCCAAAAGAGTAAATAAGCAGATTTACTCTTTTCGAAAGAGTAAATTAAAGAATTTCTACTTTCTAAAAGTAGAAATTTTAAACCCGAATTTCAGAAAGAGCAAATAAGTAGATTTACTGTTTGAAATGTTGAGTTTATTTTAATAAAAGTTAGCTAAAAGTTAGAAATACTTTACCTCGAAATAGGTTAGCGTAGTCTTCACGAAGCCTTGGTTCTTCAAATAAATACACAAAGCTTCTGCATTTACATATAAGTCCTGTAAAATTACGATTCAGTGTTTATCAATCCACCTTATTTTATCTATACAATAAATAATATATAATTAATAATTTACCTTTGGTAGGGGTTCTGCAATAACAGACATGTTTGCACTTGGTCTTTCGGATAGGTTATGTTATGAGCACAGCGTAATGCGTATACCAGTAACTTACTCACACGCGTACGGCGCATACAGTAACAATCAGCAATGTTAAATATAAATTTCGAGAAATTTTCAAATTTTCAAATTTTCCAATTTCTTAATTTATACTCTTTTGGAAATTAGGGATTTTCTACTCTAATAGCTGCTCTTTGGGTAATTCTGTAAAAAATTTTTACTTTTAAAATGTACAAAATTTTTAATATGCCCTTTTGAAAAGAGTAAATCTGCTTATTTGCTCTTTTGGAATATCGGGATTAAAATTTCTACTATCAAAAAGTAGAAATTTATTAATTTACTCTTTTGAAATGGGGAAAAACCATTTTATCCTTTTCAAAAGAGCGATTCTAGTTTTTTCTGCTTTATAAACAGTAAAAATGTCATTTTACTCTTTTGAAAAGGGAGAATCACAAAATTTCTACTTTTTTGCGCCAATTTTTACTCTTTAGGGTTTAGAGTGTGCATTAGACTATCCAAATCTAATTATAATGAATATATTCAGAGGGTTGAGGCTAATTTAAATAAGAATCCTAAGACATTTTGGTCTTACATTGATAATCTCAAAGGAAATAATAGTCTACCTTGAATATGTTTTTGAATGATGAATTTAGTGATAACGGTCCTCGCACTGTAGAATTATTTGCTAATTAATTTAAATTTATTTTTAATAGTAATTTTGTAGCACCTTGTGATCCTATTATTAGTTATGATATATTGGATAATTTGAGTTCGTCTAATCATGATGTTGCTAGGGTAATTAGAAATATGAATAATAGTTTCAGTTCTGGATCTGATGATATACCTTCGAATCTTATAAAAAATTGTTGTAATTCTTTTTCTGAACCATTTCTAAAAATTTTCGATCAATCTATTACAGATAATACTTTTCCAGATGTTTGGAAGAGCTCTTTTACCTCTCCTGTATATAAATCAGGTCTTAGACAGGACATATCGTTTTGTTTTGTTTTACTAAAATTATGCTAATACTCTCCGCATGGACGACGCTTCGCATCACGTAATACAGGAACTTCAAACTCTTGGTCTTCAAAGGGTGTACCATCGTGTTGGGTCTACTGAAGCAGATCATACTGGGAAAAACACAGGTTAAGTATACTAGAAGTACTAGCTGCTTTCGCCTCTCTGCCCCCTCAATCTACGACACGTGTCTCGAGGTCACGCTAACCTCGAGTTCCTGCGCAAGGCCAACTTTCATATTTTAGTAGCTTTTCTGCATTGTAGCTTAAGTATCTAAACTGCTTTCAGCACTTATTAGTCATTTAGTTGATTTCTAGTAGCGTAGTATCTCTTCTGCTTAAGTATTTAGATCTTAAGTGGCCCTATTGCTTCCACACAACAAATCCTCGCTGCCAGGACGTTAGCTATTAGCTGCTTGAGTTTCATCTATCGCTTTGATTGCTTGTTTGCTTTGCTCACTTTACCAGGATGTCGGACAAGCGGTTGCTGAAGCAGATGACGAAGGTCATCTTGAATTTCCTACAGAACACCGACAAGACCGCAGCTGATAGACAGACCAGGTAGGTGCTGTAAGGAAGGCTCACTTTGCTCAAGTCATACTGGGGACACGTTCTGGCTCGCCATTCAGACTTGGATTACAGCGAAGAGCAAATGAAGGATTAGCATTACTTCACCGCTGATCTTTGCAGTGAATACGAGACTTGCTTTGTAATCACCAAGGCTACAGTGGAACGAATGCTGTCTGCGTTAGCTTCCCCACCTGTTCTACCTCCACCTGCTGAACCCAGGCCATCAGAGGGTGGCACTTCAGCCCTCTCTCGCCTGCCCAAGCTGGTACTTCCACATTTCAGCGGAAAACAGCTTGAGTGGGACACTTTCAAGGAACGGTTCTGCTCCATGGTGAAGGACGTGGCCTCGATATCGCCGGTTATCAAACTCCAGTACCTTCTCTCTTGCTTAGAACGTCCAGCAGCCAAACGACTGGCAAACCTGGAGGTAACCACGGCAAATTTTAACGTAGTATGGACCAGCCTGGTTAAACGCTACGACAACTGCCGAGTGAGGCAGTCTACCAGGATGTCAAGAGTGCTGAGTCTATCACCAGCATATCAAAAGTCAGCGAGTGAAATCACCGGCCTGCTAGATGAGGTGGAAGAAGGAGTGAGAGGAGGATCTCAAATCTCAAGTCAGCCGGTATGGAGCTGGACAAGTGGTTGGCGAATCTCTCCAGCTTATCTGAAGATCTGTGCCACGCTCCCATCGTGCTCCGAGATCTCAACGTGAATGACGTCGTAGCTGCACTCGGACTGCAGTGGAATCCATCAGCTGACTATCTGCTACCGAGTCTCTCTGCGACCTGATGTGACTGCAGTAACCAAGTGAGCGATGTTATCTGAAATCGCTCGCCTGTACGCCCCTCTAGGATGGCTAGCTCCCGTGGTCATCATAGGAAAAATACTAATCCAACAGCTTTAGATTAGCGATACTGCTTGGGATCAACCAGTCCCCGACCAGACTCTTGCCTCGTGGGCAACGCTTCGTGAGCAACTACTGAGTCTGGAGAAACTTCACATCCCACCCTGGGTGTGTACACGCAACGAGGCAAGATGGTACCTTCACGGCTTCGCCGATGCTTCACTCAACGCGTATGCTGCGGTACTATATATATATATAGTCGCACAAACAGGACAAGAGGATGTAAAGTCTATACTGCTAATGGCCAAAAGCAAGGTGGCCCCTATAAAAACACTGAGCATACCGCGACTGGAACTCTGCGGTGCTCTACTTCTTGCCCGTCTTGTCAGAAAGGTTTTGTCAACTATATCATCTGCGCCGGTGGCCGTGTATTGCTGTTTGGACTCCCAAGTCACCGTAGTTTGGTTGAGCAGCCAGCCATCAAGATGGGCTGCGTTTGTGACGAGTCGTATCATGGAGACTCTCATCGTGCTACAAGAAGCTTCGTGGAACTACGTCAAGACCAGTGAGAACCCGGCCGACCTCGCGTCCTGAGGTAGTATGCCACTCCAAATGGCAGAGCAGCCACTGTGGTGGAACGGACCCCCCTGGCTCATAACATGCTGGGAACAATGGACTAAGCTTCAACCAACGCATACGACCATACTCGAAGAGCACAAGCACTGCAGCGGCTTCGCCACTCACCTCCAACAGAAGGATGTCAACGGAAAACTGGCTACGCAATGTATCTCGGCTCTCCACGGAGATAAGGGCGATCGCTTTCGCCCTTAGATGGTCAGCTAGACTGCGACGAGCGCCCCTCAATTACCGCAAACCGGCAAGCCTCGGTGCTTTCGTGCAGAGGGTTACAGGCGTGTACCCCCCACCCGCGAGAGAGCTCCGCACGCAGCTCACGCCGCCGAACGCTCTCGGCGACACTGCCGTCCGGCAGTAACTAACGAAAGCCTGGTGCCCCAGGATTCTCTAGCTTCGCCATCCTATGCCCCTCCACAACGGCGCTCCGCTGCGGAAGGACAAGGCCGACCCCAATCACACACCTACCTAATCCGCGTTCCATGCCGTCTAGTCACGCTATCTAACAGTGCCCCGTTGATTGCGCGACTCAGCGGCTACTGCCTCATTTACCGACGGCGCTCCGTCGTAAACGAGACAGTCGTTTAGCTTCACCGTAGTTTTGTAATCTTGTTTATCCGTAGACACATTGGGTAGATTTAAATGTAACCCCGTATATACACACACACGTTCACACACCTACACTAGATGTATAGCCGTAATTGTATCTCAGTAGAGCGCTCTTGTTTGTTTCAGGTCACGAACCCCATCGGAGCCAATTCTTAGCTCCGTTATCTTTTTGTATTTAGTTTGTAAGGCCAATTTAATAAACTTAGTTATTAAATAAATGGCCTGTGTTTGCCCTGACTCATTCACCCAGATCCACGAACCCTGTTTCCTTGCTCCTACCACAGACCACGGAAAATCCCTCGGTTACATGGCGTCCGAACAGTTTCTCAAAAGCTCTATGGCATAGATTTACGGCTATAGATACCGATACACCGACCGAAGTTAGGTACACTTATTAGGCAAATTGCAGCGTGTACAATACACAAAATCTTTTTAACATTTGTTCCGACCGCGAATTTTGTAATACAGGACAATGGCCGCAGTTTCTTGGATTTACAACCTGAAGAAGGAAGAGTTAATCGAAGAATTACCGAGTTACGAATTGTATACCAACGGTACTTTAGACATGCTCCGCCAACGTATGAGCAATTACGTGAAAGAAAACGCGTCAGAATTCACCAAGGAGAAAAAACCATCAGATCCAATAAACATCGTCGAAACGCAAGTTCCAGGCAGGAATACCACGCTAGAGTCAACATCCATGACAGAAAGCAGTCATAATAACGAACAGGTAGAACGCGTAATTATGGTCGAAAATTCCACACCGGTGCACATCAGAACCCTCGAAACAATGCGCAAATGGGGATGTCACTTCGAAGCCAAAAACGTATATACTTTCCTCGAACGCGTAGATGAGCTACAAACTGCTTACCGGCTAACAGATGAACAACTGATCACCGGACTCCCCGAATTACTGCGAGGCGATGCTCAGCTCTGGTACCGCAATTTACCCAAAGCTAACCTAACCTGGAGTACAAGACAGCCTACGCGCTTATTTTCTATCCCCTAGAGAATTACGACACCTTGATCGTCAGATGAACGACCGCCGGCAAGGGGCAAAAGAATCTACAAAGTCAGAGGCACAACGCCCCTTATATCGCACAAGATAAGGTTAAAGAAAGAGACACCGATAAAACAACGCCACAGGCCATGCAACCCGGCAAAACAGGAAATAATGAGCATGGAATTAGACAAGATGCTGAAAGAGGGAGTAGTTTACCCGTCAAAGAGCCCGTAGAGCTCTCCATTTGTAATAGCCCATAAGAAAGACGGAAAGCCCCGATTTTGCATAGACTCCAGACAGGTAAACGATGCCTCCAAGGACGACGCCTACCCGATACCTCAGACTAATGCAACACTAAACAAGCTTCGCGGGGCAAGATATAAATGCCATCAAAAATTTAGAAGCTTCAATTACCGTCAAACAACTGCGACGCTTCTTGGGTCTAACTTCATGTTACCGCCGTTTTATAAGGGATGCATCTGCAATCTCCACCCCTCTAAACTCACTTCTTAAAAAGAAGGCTAAATGAAAGTGGGAGGAAAGTTAGCAAAAAGCCTTCGAAGAATTAAAAAGCCAAATAACAGAAGCATCCGTACTAGCATGCCCAGATTGGACCAAAACATTTACACTCCAGACAGACGCAAGCAAAGACGGCCTCGGCGCAGTTCTCACACAAGGTGAAGGCGCTAACGAACGCGTCATAGCCTATGCCAGCAAGACACTAACTAAGGCAGAAAAAAGTTATTCGGCAACAGAGCTCCAATGTCTGGGTGTAAAATGGGGCATTTGGAAAATGCGGAATTACCTTGAGGGATACCACTTTAAAGTGATCACCGACCACTAATCTCTCAAATGGTTAAATAACATTGATAACCCTTCAGGCAGGCTGGCCAGATGGGCGTTAGAACTAAGTCAGTGGGACTACGAAATCATTTACCGACGAGGCAAGGATAATGTCGTTGCGGACGCCCTCTCTCGGCAACCACTACTAGTCTTCCAGATAAACCAGCCGATAAAATGCATATGGTACCTACAAACGGTAAAGAAGGTACAACAAAACCCGGACGGTAACCCAGAGTACTGCATACGCAACGGAAGACTGTTCAGACATATTCTGCATACATTAGATTTCAATGAAAACGATCCAGCCGAAGAATGGAAATTATGCATCCCAACAAACAAACGACACTGCGAGCTACATGAAAACCATGACGCACCTACTGCAGGCCACATGGGTGCAAAAACATTAACATGTCTCTCCCGCCTATACTACTGGCCAGGAATGCTTCGCGACGCAATAAAGTAGGTACGCAGCTGTGACAATTGCCAATGTCATAAAACTAGCCAACAAGCGATACCTGGACAAATGCATGCGACAAATGTAGAACAGCCCTGGGAGATAGCTTTCGTAGATCTTGTAGGACCACTCCCCAGATCCAAGAACGGGCACATACAGCTATTTGTTTTGCAGGAAAGGACTCTAGCCGCGGCCTAAAACGGAGCACCCTGTGATTAGAGTTTTTCTACAAGCAGCTACCAGCGCCACGCGGTCGAATCAGACTCTATATTTCCATTAACCATCCCGAACTAGTGTAAGTTTTTTAATATTGCTACTGCAATAAATAAATTAAATTTATATGCAGTACAAACCTTTTTTTTCATTAAAACTACCCTATCCTCCTACACGCGACAATTTACTCCTCTGCTCGAAGTGGCGGACACGATACCCCGAGTCTTCAAAGGAACCTCTCTACACGAGGCAGAAACTCGGCATTGTAAGCAACATCGTTCAGTTACAACCCCAAAAAGCAGATAACACAGTTTCGGTATTTCGGACCAAATCGATATTGTTATTCAGCATTTTGGACCAGAGTAATAATGGTTTTCGGTATTTTGAACCTTCGCAATATAGTTTTCGGTATGTTGTCTTTCCTAACTCCAACTTTCTGTATTTCGATTTTCCGATCTTCGACTTTCGTCAAAATGTTTTTCCGAATATCTTGTTAAGGGATTTGGACTTTCGGTATTATGAACCACACTCATTTCAACTGAGGTATCAGCAGCTGACAAGGAAGGTCACTGCCATGCCAACTGCCATGAACTCTACCTCATCACAGGGTAACTCCCTAAACAACTTCTGCTTACCTACAGCTTCAGTCAAGACAAAGAAAGGCATACTTCTTTGATTTCTAGCACATCCATCAGCGGAAGTGTCAGGCACGAAATTTATAGCCAAGCGCTGTATGTGACTCGGTTAGCAATGAATTTATGCAAGTTCGAGTGCAGAAGAAAATACGCCGACACCGAATCTCATTTGCACTTCAAAGCAGCACAGAAGGATGCTGATCATATATGATCAGAGCAGTAGGATGACTAAGCAAGAATGCCGAAATTCAAACGCACCTTTGTGCCTTCACATACCCGGATTCTCTATCTAAAATCCACCCTCCCCTTTCTTTGAAGTTCCAAATTTATATTTCCTCCCTTAATGAATCCCACCTGGAGAGCTATAAACGGAGAGAGGCAACTAGGATCGCACTCTTTTGGTTCTCGTTTTTGGAAGTAACACACCGTCTCTGCGCTACTTACTCTAAAAATTGTAAAACGTGTTTTAGACATTTTATATACTTTGACTTTGTCCCGAGCGCGATTTATCGAAACTAACTCAGTTAATCCATTGTAACGAATTATTATAACCAATTTTGAAATAGTAAATAAACTAGTAATTATAGTTATTTGCAAATGGAAAATCATTGTTATTTTACTAGAAACATTCAAATCTTTTCCTGATTTTTAAATGTATCTTATTCAGTTATACGCGCTCTTCGCTCTCTGCAACCCACACCCACACAATAGAAGGAGGATCTACAGCGGCATTGGGGAGACACCTGAGAACATGACATTCGCTCTACTCCCTCTGATCAAATCAAAGTAAGCTATGCGCCCTGCGCATTATCATTCGCAATTAAGCTTATTACAAATCTACGCCTATTAAATTATTGTCGCCCAACCGTGCGCTAGACGCAAACTGGGGAAACTTTTATTTTTCAAGTCAATTTCCGTCACTGACGAGTCATTTAGTTGTGTGCTACTCAAGTTCATTTTCTTCTTCGTTACGCTCCCTAGACGTAACACTATAGTGTATATTAGATTTAAATGCGCTTTAAGTATAAACTATGTTCGACATTCGTGAAAAATATTTTTGCCCAAAGTATAAAGGCCATGGATATGCTTATAGAGGTGTCGTGTATATTCCGCGTCTATACAAAGATATATGGTTAATTTCAGTATAAATTACAATGTCTGCTTCTACGTATATTATATGCGTATTATACGTATAGATGCATGTAATTTTTCATGTAGCTGACACTTTGACAGTTAATTTGAGGTTAACTCTCATAGGTATAAATATTTACCTTTTTTTAGTCAAACTACAATTTTAATCGTAGATCAATCGTGAGTTCGTAAGTTGGTGAGTGAATAAGTAGATAAACTTTCATCTTTTTATTTATAAAAAATAGTTCTAACCAAAATAACTATAAAAGTCTTAATAACTTTGTGTGGAAACTTCTTCCAAAAACTTCTTTTAGTTGATTGAATATTTTGAAAATTGGTTTAATAATTCCAGTTATAATATATGATAATGGAAGAAACAGTTTTATTAAAGTTTTCGTAATCATGCCTAGAAACTCTTGCATTCGTTAAGTGCAAACCAGTGATGATAATAGTTCATGCTGTGTGGAAGATGTTTACCAATTCTCTGGAGGAAAGAAGAGCAAGGAGACTGACTCAATGACATTTACTCCCAGTTACAACGAGTCAAAACTGACAAAAATGGTTTTGGACAGATTTTCCACAACATGTTGAAAAGACAACGTTTCAAGAGAGAAATAGATGTTATTTTTGTAAAAACTGGTCTGCTGCTATCGACAACTGCTTGTAGAAGTATATTTTTATGGTGGAATTCGTGTAAACTGTTCAGAGCTATAGCTCACAGGCATTTACATCAAGAGTTTCTACGAATTAAACAGAACTGGTGTTGTAGATATTCATCAGTGGGAGCCTTGTGATACCAAATGGCCTAAATGTCTCTAATGATTTTGCTTAGTGATGCTAGACTGCTGCGGATAGCTCCAGTATAGTAAGGTAAAATAATAATTTTTTATTTAATGCAATTTTCAGTAAAGGCATTGGATCAGTTGGCGATGAATGAGAAGTGGATGTAGCTGGATTTTGTCAGATATTTAAAAATACATTTTTTAATAAAATAAGATTTATTTCTTGTAAGAAAAAATACTTTGTAAAAAATAATATTTTCTTTTAGTTGCAGGTCCAGTGTCTATACCAAGAGTTTAAGAGAAGTAGAGAATTTTTCGTAAGGTTGTTGTAGCAACAGATATTTCAAATATATTTAAAAAAATAAATAGGACTGACTGAGGTTTTCCTGGCTCGAACATTCGACTCGTCAACAGGGAACTCAAGGCAGAGAATATAGAAATACTCTTACGCATAGAAGGCCAAAACGGCTGATTTCCTGAAGCCACTTTCGGGTCCCCCAGCATGCATATGATCATTGTATATTTATTATATGAGATTCTTATTCTTTTTCAATAAGGAAATAATTGTAATGTAATAAAAATGCATAATTATATGCCTCAATCAAAAGCTGTTAAGCCTAAGCCCCGATGGGGTCCAATTTAAATACTGGATCTATTACACATGAATCGAAATACTTTGATAGCTGTGCACGCTAAAGCGCCCAAATGTTATTTTGCAGACTTGAGGATCGAGGTTTCAATTCTCGGAGGCGAATTTTTTTTTATCAATTATTGTAGTTTAAAATTCTTTTATAACTAATTATACATTGAAATTATTAGCTTTTTCGTAGTGCACAAAAACGTAAATAATAAAAAGGGAATGATGTTGCTCTTGGCTGATGCTAATAAAACTTTTACAAAATTATACAAGATATGATATAAACGTAATTTTATTAGAATGATTATTATGTACTCAAATAAAGTGATGATTATTGAAAGCTGTATTATTTATTTCACTTACTACCAGTTTCTATTAGTATTTATCTGTTTTTTCATCGTTTGTTACTCATTATCAATAATTATTTCATTAATTTAATAATTATTTAAAAATAATAATATAACAAAAATATAAAATAATAATAATAATAAATTTTATGTACTATAAGTTATGAAAGAATAATTCTTATTTTTATTATTATTACTGTATGATTATTACTTCTTATTTATTATAAATGAATTACCATAAAGGCAGTGATATTATTTGAAAATAGTTGATTAAGATTATAATAAGTACTGATAAAGACAGAATAAAGAAGTTAACCCATTAACGTCAAATGTGCACGTTTGCTCATGCCCACTTTCAACACTGTATAGAAG
>UELU01120232.1:0-16685 GCA_900490025.1 Megastigmus dorsalis | reverse complement strand
CCCCCCCCCCCACTAGATAACATTCCGGACTTGTTCAATTTTTTTTTTGTTTTCTTTTTTTGCTGCTCCATCTCTCTATATCCGCAGTTTCTTTCGACGCTCTGCAGTGTGCAGGGAGAGGAAAGGAGCTGCGCAGATCGAATTATCTCGGCCTTTCAATTATGATCGCTATGCACTGTTTGCTTTATTTTTTAACTTGAGAAAATATGAATGGACGCTGGAGATGAAGAATTAATTACGTTTGCTATGTTATTCGTCACCTATTTGGAAACGTTTAAAAGAAAGAGAGCCAGCTACCATTTGGAAGAAATCTTTTTCGATCTTTTAATTTCCATCATTCTTCATCCCTGTCCTCGACGAAATCGATTTTCATGTGTACTTTCGATTATACTATTTATATTATCCTTGGAATAGCAAACCAACGTTTTACCATCGGCATCGAATATTCTTGCAGACAGCATATCCTGAAAAAAGAGCGCGATTCGCTCGAAAACATCATCGAGCCTCGGACCAGAGTCCCCCCCCCCCCCCTGTGGAGGCACTTTGTGGATTTTTCAATCAGACTTTTTGCGGCCAACAGACAGAAGCCGGCAGCCGCGCATCGCTCGACCGGAGTAAACTCTCTCGAAAGGCAAACCCGCGCCGCATATACCGGTAGTACGTAAAGTCTCTGAGGTATTTTTGTCACGAGCGCGTAAGAGCGAGCACGTTCTCGGTTTGTCGAAAGACATCCGGGCGCTTTGTACCGATAATGTTTTCACTGGACGCTTCGGACCTCCTGCATTCGGCCACTTTCTTAGGCGAAAGAAGTATATATGCGAGGTCACGTTGTTGGCCCGAGACTCTCTGGCTTAGCTCTTCCCTGAGCTTAGTCTTTTCATCCGACGAGTGCAGCACGTATATATACCAACCGGCCCAACGGACCAGCTTCGACGAACCACAGTAAGAACCTGCTGGTTTTAACATTCGTTTTTTTTACCCTTTTTGCTTTTTGTATAAGTATCGCGCTGCACGGCAAACACGTTCTAAAAACAATTTGCTTGGATGCGAAAAACATATCGCCTTGTTTTGAATATTGTTTTCTTTAACTATATTGAATAAAAGCCTTTTGTAAAAATAAAATCTCAGATTGCAGATCATTGAAAGCTCTTTCTTATGCATATTGTACATTTTAAAAATATTTAACTTGTAATACGAAAATAACTAAAAATCGAAAAGTCATTTTCAGCCATAAAATGGTGCATAAAACAAAAGAAAATTGGTAAATCTTAAAAATTATTTTTCCGACCCATCCAATAAAAAAAATGAATAAAATGAATTTCGAAGTTTGGAAATTGGTTTATTCGTTCTCGAAATGCAGAAGATACACACACACACACACAGGAAAAGAAATTTTTTCAAAAATAGTCAATTTTGGTTCTAATAAGATTAAAAAATGTTTTAATTATTTTTGGAAAAAAGCTTCCTCTGTAAGGTATCAATTATACGGAGCAAAATATGTTAGAAAAAAAGTTAGTTGATTTCGCTCGACTCTGGGCGAGAGCGATTTTTCGCCGAACGAACCGAATCACGCGCTCGTCCCGTTTACCAAATCGCATTAACCCCATTCTACTTTAGTCGTCGTCGAATAAGAGAGAGAGGGAGAACGAAAGAAACAAAGCAAAAGAGAGAAAGACAGGGGGGAGGGTAAAGTCTTTCCGTACACAAATGTTCTTGGGGTCGTTGATTACGAAAGAGAGGCTATTTTGTCAATCTTGGAGAATATTTACCTCGTGTGCAGGTGCATGACACGTTGAGCTTTACATTTACCATTGTTTCGCTCTAGCAAACAAGTGCACCGACCTACTTTTTCTCTCTCTCTCTCTCTCTATCTCTAGCAAAGATCGGGGCACGGACTAATCGAATTAAGGTATACAGACTTGTCTTTTTTTTTCGCCTCTGTGCAGTTGCTCCTGTATTTTTTTTGGCTTCACGAAGGTAAAGGCAGAATCGAATTCCGTATACCGAAAATAAATGGCACGATGAGTTCGCTAAAATAAACTATTTCGAATGCTCGCGGGGGGTAACACGATTTTCGCATTCCCATTGTCCTGTAATCGAGTGTCCTGTAAAGGTACTTACGTTCTTAGGATACGGATTTGAATAAGCTCAAGCTTGGAAAGCGGTAAGAGACAAAAGTGCCTTTGGATTTTAAATACCCTTCTTCTTTTTATAAAATTCCTGCTCTAAAGCAAACTATTCTGTAGAATGCAAACATTCAGCCGTTAGAGAAGCGATTAATCTTTCACCTCGTCGTAAAGCCGCGCGTAGACTCGAAGAATTCGACAAGCAATGCGCACACATCAGCTGGCGGACGTCAATGCAAGTCATATATGTATATATACATCCCCGGGGAAATCGGGTCATACAGCCTCGATCACATTCGATCGATTACATCGACTCGCAGCGATCCCTAATTCATTAAAGGCTCATAGCCAAGCATCGTCCAAGCTAGGCATACTTGAGCGTTCCGGAAGCTATGTATAGGCTCCACTGTTATATACCTAGAACGAGAGAGTGGCCTAAAGGTGGGATAACGTAGAGAGAGAGAGGCAATTCTGGAGATCTTACAAGGACACAGCCTCACGCGCGTGTCTGTCTTTGACGGCGCATATACGCACACACGCGCACAGAGCCACAGAGAGACACACGTACCGGAGAGCTTGTCGAGTGGTCGTAAAGTAATAAGTGTCGTCCTTGGGCCTGTACCGCGCGCGCGCGCGCCCTAACAATGCCATCGACGTATAGACAGCAGCAGTGCGCATGAGGCGAGCTGCTTCCTTGCCACCGGTGCCTGGATTTGCACGGCCATATATATACCTGAGGGCTGCTTTCTCTCTGTGACGCATATGTGCAAGTGCGTGTGTGTATATATGCGATTCCTCTCTCTCTCTCTCTCTCTCTCTCTCTCTCTCTCTCTCTGCGCCGACTGTCAGGTGATTAGCGCGAGAACTCAGGATCGCTGTCGCTTAGCCAAGGAGCCAATAACTAGACAAACCTACCCTACCCCCCTCCCCTCTCGCTAGTCACTTTCGATCAATGCATATATAGATTGATCTATCCGCATAGCTGTCGGGGACTATACTGACTCGAAATTGGCTGCAGCGCGTCGAGGGGAATAAACGATCGCTTTCTCGATCTCTCTCTCTCTCCCCCTCTATCTATCTCCCGATGAATGCAAACGAATCAACGATACACATCCTATACATACAATTGCTCTGACTATGAATAAGTAACTTGTGTTCGCGGCGTTGGAAGAGGCTATATATTTTACTGCAGAGCGCGCGAGCGCCCGTAGCTTTTCCAAGTATACACACACAGCGCAACAACAACAGCGATCGATCAATCAGGGAAAGTAGTAATTATGCAATGACAATATCTCCACGCTATCAATGTCGTAAAATCGCATTCATAATTAGAAACGCCCGAATAACCTACTTTCCGCCCCTCCCAACCACTCTTTCCCTACACCGCCGCGTGCACCAGCAGCAGAGAGAGAGAGAGAGAATATAGCACATATGCACGTCGCTCGAAGTATATACTGACATAGACTCGCACACACATACACACACACAGACACACACGGACAAGGCCATCGGCATGCGATTGTTGGTACAGATAGGAGGCACACAACGCATTGCCTTTCCGGCCTCGAAAACACATAGCCGTTGCACCACCAGTCAGAGAGAGAGGGAGAAGGCGTACAAATGGTCGCTGGGTACGTGTGAGCCATTGGTTGGCAAGTAAGCGTATCATCGTGTCGTCGTCCTTAGCTATTCGAGGCTGTCCGATATATATAACTGCACTACTGCTGCCGAGAGTAGGTATACGCTGCTAATGCTGCCCTCACTCCCCGTCTTAATTGCCGTCTCGGTCGCGATTCTCTCCCCCTACACGCACCTAAACGTGTGCACGTGTGTGTGTGTGTGTGGGTGTGTGTATATATACAGGCGGCTGCACGTATGCATGCATGCATGCGCGGACACTTTGATTATTGACACTTCGCAGTGGGTGGAAGGGTATATATATATATAGGATCGATAACGGAATATCCGGCGTGGCGCAGTGTGTGCGTGCGTGTGTGTGTGTGTAGCGGAGGAGGCTCATTTTCCCCCGGCTACTGGAATGTAATTACAAGAGAGCTGCTGGCCCCTCTCGCACCGGAGTTGCATAGCCTTCCGAATGATTAAGCGCCGCATCTATAAGCGTCCCTATATGGCGAGCGCCACGCAAAAAGCGCGACTAGCCTCCTCCTCGTCGACGGGGCCTTTTGTCGCGGCCGCGACGGATGTATAACTTTCTGCGCACCGCAACGATTGAGTCGCGTCCAGGCGAGGAGGAAGTTTCTTGTTCGATTAGCGGTCGAGCTGCTATAGCTGAAGCCCCCCGATTGAGCTCGTCGAGCTGGACGGCCATTGGCTATTTAATTATCGCTGAACTTTGTTCGCATTGTCAGGTGTCAAAGATGGAGGGCTTCGAGACTTTTCTTCTTTTTTTTTGTTTTTTTGAAAGAGGCTGCGGGCAAATATAGTACGAAGGCTAAAGGTAAATTTTTACGGTAGAAATAAACTCTTGGCTACTTAACTACTTATGGCAATATAGAATAACGAACCCGTGTAAAAAGTAATGGGCCTAACGATTTCTTAAATCTTTTTTTTTGTTTTTGCTACAAAGTGAAACGAAAGTGTTGAGGTATTAAAAACAATATCATTCGATTTGATTATAATCGAATCACTGGTTTTCAACAGATTGTCATTCCAGCCTTCCAACAATTGGCAGATTAAACCGATGGTTGATTCGGCCAGCGATACGAGATTATTCGATTGCGTCGCACTGCTCAAGTATCATCGAGACACAATTTAGATGTCGATTGTTACACGAACCTGTACGGTTAAGCAGCCATAAATTGAATGACGTATACATTTTAATTGATAATAAACATCAAACTGCGATGGTACGTGTTCCGATCTACTCGAATCACTGTTCGGGACCTCTGATCCCGCAGATATTATCCAGAGACCGCAAGTACTTAAATTATAATGAACTGGGTATCGCGGCATATTTATGCATCTATACATACTAACAGATGGCAGTAAGATCCGTTAATGCCCATTTCCCGAATGCCCGCAGCTATACACACGAATATATCCTATCCATTCGTATAATTATTAAACCACCAGCTCTGCACTTTCCATACACCTCCTCTACACCTATATACTCTAAACAAATATTCCAATACAATGTTTTTCTCTAAATATCGCGAAATCGCCATCTATTACTATAAACATCGCGTTATTATTGTAAAAACTTACTCAGCAGCGGCGGATTATCCGGCGACCAAACGAAAAATTAATTATTTAAAATTCAATGAAAAGTTTCCCCCGCCAAAAGGTAGATCGTTCCAGTTCGCCCGGGCCGCGCTCAAAGTGGACAATAAAAACTTTGGCGCGCTCGCGGCACAGGCAGCACTCAGCGGGCCAAATTCCGCGAGATCCACATACACGGGCGGAGTTCTCTCGCAATGGGATAATCTCGCGAGAGAATCGCCCGCGAGAGCTGTTCAAATATCCAAACACCTTTATACGCCCGGCTCTCGCTACTACTGCTACATACACCGCTGCACGAGCTTTTATGCACGCGCGATCGCGTATCGAGAATGTAGTCCCGACTCCTCTACTTTCCGTGCAGCACTGAAGTATATAGAGAATAGAGCCTCCGTCCACAGGAGCTGGTATGTAGCTGGCGAGGAGGAACCCAGTTTCTACACGGAGAGGCTCCGCGCAGAAACATTAGGAGCGCGGGGGCGTTAGAGCCGAAAGAAGCGCGCGGAACCGAGGCTCTAGTCGCGAGAGAGAGAAAGAGAGTACTATTATTGCCGCTCGCATATGGGTGTCTCGGACGATAAAACGGAATGGACCGCGCGAGAGCGAATGCTGCGAAAGAGAGAGAGAGAGAGAGAGAGAGAGAGAGAGAGAACTTTTGAGTCGGCGGCTTTAATCGGGCCATCGCCAAGCGCGAATCCGGATTACCGTGTATACGCTGCGGCATTGTTTTTGCGGCCCGTTTGCCCTTCTCTCTCTCTCATTCTGTGTATATCTGTTTGCGAGTGGCTGCGCACAATGCAGACGGGAGGTGGAAGGGGATAGAGAGAACATGGAAATTTTATACCTACGGCCGGCTGGTTGGCTTGCTTTTGCGGTCCATCAGCGGGGATTTCGAATATTTTCGATGCGCGAACCGTGCGCTCTCTCTCTCTCTCTCTCTCTCTCTCTGCACGAAGGCTAATGCCCCGCATGCCGTATTCGTTTACATGCGCGCGCTCGCGGCCTCGTTTGCCTCGTAGTCCTCTCGCACACACCCGCCCCGGGAATTGAGTTTTACGAATTTGATAGCTTAATGAAATATACAAAACGGCTGCGTTCTGCACGTTTAATTTTTGCGACGGCTTAATGCCGTTGCCTCGTGATGGAATTTTTATTCCGAACGATGTTACAGTGTGAAATATAATAGAAAGCACCGATGTGTAAAAGCTAAGTGCAGTTTGGCCTACTTGGGGTCAAGTAACTTGACTAAACGGAGAGTTGAAAAATAACAGATGAAGATAGAAAATATACTTTTTTTACACCGAGAACGGTCTAAATCTTTATCGGTGCGAGTATCCGACTTACAAAAGTTGCATCGTTAAATTGTACCTCGGAGGCATACAAAAATATATACTTATATAGAAATGCGATTGATTTCATATAAATCAAGTGCGGAATACGAGAGTATTTTTATTGTACAAAAATATACACGAATCCTAACTAGCGGTGAAAGGTAAAGCAGAGAAAGAGAGAACGAAATGGAACAATGTGTTTTTTTTTCTCCCAGTCCATTAAAGTGTTTAAACGCTTGGGGTATCTAAAGAGGTGGATGACGACTGCTCCGAGTCTGAGAGGAGGACGGCCGGGGTATAAGAACAAGGCCAGCAGAGCAGATTCTATCGAGTCAAGCCTGAAACGGTTTATATTTACTAAAAGTTTCGCTCGCCTCTCGTTCACTCGCGGCGCGCAGAAGGAAAACTCGCTTTACTCGGCTTCTGCCGCCGTCATTTCACTATAACAGCCAGATACACCGATGGCCCATTGCTGTGAGAAGAAGGTAAAAGCCAGGGTGCCGAGGACGGGTTTGCGCTCGCGAAACGACTTCAAAGTCGCGATCTTTCGCGAAAGGGCAGCCCCTGAGATTCTCTCTCTCTCTCTCTCTCTCTCTCTCTATCTCTTTTCTTCTTCTTTATTGTTGGGGAGGCAACGGCGCGTGGCTAGTCGATGGAATGTAAGTTCGATCTTTCCTCAGCTCTCTCTTCTTACTTCTTTTCTTCTTCTTTTTTTAGCAACAGCGAAATTGGCGACTTTCGTTGTCAGCGTGCACCTGATAACGCATTCGTTCTTTCTCTTTCGCTCTCTTTCTCTCTCTCTCTCTCTCTCTCTCTCTCTTTTGTTCCTGCTGCGAGGAAGGAAAAAGGTCCAGAAGATCCTTTGCTGTACTGCGAGCAAAGTTTCTTTGGCAAAGAAATTTCGCTCTATCTTTCGGTTTAATTGAATGGAAAAACGATGATAATGATCCGCAGATCGTGCTTTGACTTGTATTTTACAATTATGGGGCAAACTTTCTTTAAGAATATTTTTGATTTTGATATTCTAAAATAACTGTAAGTAATACTTTATTATAAATAAATTTTTTGTAAAAATAGAAAATTTTTAATATCATTTACTATATTTTTGGTAAAAATACTCTAGAGCTTTTTTAACATCATAATTGATATGTATACGCATTCAATCAAGTATATATTAGTATTTGATGTGACTCAATTTTATATCTATTATGAATATCCAATCGACGTTCAAATCCAATTTCTTTTAAACAACACCGATTATCCGTTCCAATATAAAGAATATATATACGAATCTTCGATATTTCACTCTATATAGCAACCCTCATTTGTATGTATCCCAAGCAAGCATCATTATAAACGCCTAGTTTGTTCCCCCCCAGTCTGTTTTCCTGATCACCTAATCAGCGATCTCTCAAGTGGCGAATGAAAAAAAAAAGAAAAAAAGAGGGACGAGAGAGAGAGAGAGGGAAAATCCATCCCCGCTTTATCTCGGGCGCAGCCGAATAAAGACGCCGTGAAATTCATTTAGAATCCATGGATTACCGAACAAATCCCTCTCGGCTGGTATAGTGCGGCGGGGCGTCATCGTAACACGACGACAACTTTCTTGACGCGGGTTGAAAGATTATGAAGAAGGTCGTGACGCGTCGCTGACTCTCCCTCGTCGAATATATCCTCTAGCCGTCCGAAAGCCTCTGGGAGAGGGAGTGAAACGAACGGAGAAGTGTGTGGGAGCTTGACGAAAAAAAAAAACGTACACTTGAGAAAGTGTGTGTGAGAGAGAGCGATCGGATTCGCGCTAATGCGAGGCGATGAACTGGTTGCAGAGTTGCGCATAGCGAAGAAAGAACGTGTAGTAGGGACTACGCCAAGTGGATCGTTATTCCAACCCAATGGAATTATGAATAATTTCGAAGTTACGGATTCCCGTTGTCCCCCGCATTTATTCAATTTACTGATTTGTCGATATTCAACTTATTACTTATGTCGATGTGACATTAAAATATGTATTTAATTAACCCCAGACGCATTTGCAAACAATATATATATATAGGATGATGGTGAAAAAAGCATTCCACGAGTTCTCATAACGCACAACTTGTCTGCTTGGAAACTCAGGCCATCCTCAGCTGCACGCGCGTCGTGTCAAAGCGAAGAAAGAAGCGCGGAAGAAAGGAACAAGTTGGCGGCGTGTCGCGCAAGAAACGAGCCACTGCGTCCAGAGGAGGCGCGATCGAGACAAAGGGACTGTACACGGAGGCGGACAGACGCGCCATGGCCGCAGGAACAATGGCTTGTAATCTCGAACCCTTGGTCCTAAGCCTCCGTTTTGGATTTCAATGAGAGCAAGGAAGTGAGAGAGAGAGAGAGAGAGAGAGAGAGAGAGAGAGAGTGAGAGAGAGTGAGAGAGGGTTAAGCGAATCAATTTTTGCGACGACGACGACGAGAAGGAGGAGGAGGAGGCGCGCGCGGAAATGGAATTTCCGAGTGGCGCGGGCGCGCGGTAGTCGGACGATTTGGGAGGCATGAACCGAGGGGTAGGAAATATCCACGGCCTTGATCGCAGAAGAACCGGGGAAAAGGTCGTCGGGCTCGCCTGCCTCTTGGCTTCGGGGTGTTATGGTGCATGCGATGCTTTTAATGAGATACGCTGCTCGAGGAAATGGGAGACGATACTCTATCTCTCTCTCTCTCCCTCTCTCTTTCATACCTTTTTGCGTTGGGAGAAATATTCTTATTTCTTTATTATTATTTGGCGAATTTGTAGCTAAGGGTGGCTCTTTTAGTTTGTCAGTTTTGTAAAATGAACTTTAGCGACGCGGCGAGGTAATAAAGGTTAGAAGGAGCGTCGTTTTTTTTTCTGGAGTAGTTGCCTATACACCGGCAATTCGCCGCTAAGCTATTTTAAGTAATTAGTTTTTTTTAAGTAATTACCAGTTTCGTATCCCAAAGTAATCACCTTAAAAAGTTTCGTCACGCCTGAGGCAACCGCGTACTTTGGGGTATTCATTAGGAAGTAAGTAGAAATGTCAATATTTCGTCAGCTATTATTCGAAAATTAAACCGCAAAAACTTTATAAACATTTTACCATCTCAACGCCCAAAACACATCGAGCTTATAAAAACACACTATCCTCTCGTCGCAAAAAAAAAAGAACTTGGTCCCGTCAGCCTCATCATCCTCGAGACCGCAACTTGCGGCTTTTGTTAATATTTATTGGTGGGAGGGGGGAAGTTGCCGGGGGCGGAAAGTCGTGTCTGGGTGCGCGAGGGTAAGAAGTGTCCGTGGGCGCTTTCGCCGGGGGGAGAGAAAGTTTTGACCAACAGCCGAGAGAAGGAAGCGCGTGTTCCTTGCGACGTCGTGGGGCAGACAGGCAGAAAGAAACGGCTGGTCGACGGTGGCGTGTGCACACGAGTGTGCTATGGTCACGAGGATGGACAGGATATGGCGAGGACCGGGATGGCGGGGGGTAAGGAAAGAAAAAAGCAGATTATCGGACTCGAGGCTCCGTCGTGTCGGCATAGTCGATCGTTTTTCGATCAACGCTCGATGAGTAAACGGATCGAGTAAACTGACCCACTTCCTCTCCTCGTCCCGCTTTTTTTTCCCTTGCCCCCCCTCGCTTCTTTACGCACGTATATGTACTTTCGCTCGACCTGTCTATATACATTTAAAAGTCTTTGAGACTAACTCTGCAAGTGTATTTTAACTTTTTAGAATTTTATACTTTATTTTTTGTGTTTGACTTTGTTACTTTCTTGATTCAGTCTTTTCTACATTCTGCGTCATTGTAATGGTCTATGATTTTGTTTTATCTAAAAATTTCGCTGAAAATTGAATTTATGTTTTCTAAAGTTTAACTACTTCATATGATAATTTTAATCAAATTAATAACGATCTAATTCATCACCAATATTAGAGATTATAGTTAGCAAAGCTCATTTAGTGCATTTACTTGCTTTCGCTTTGAGCTCCCCCGAATATATATACATTTACTTTCTTTTCGATACAGCAATTTCCTACCCTCTTGAGTCACTCGAACATCCACAGCTGCTGTTCTCGTTTACCCGCACGTTATTTAATCGGTGCCAGCCGTGTAACTTACCGGAGTAGATTCTTCCGAGTACATGCCATTCTAGTATCGAGTTACTTGCACACGTATTCACTCAAGTTATTTGCTTCATTGAAAAATTCTTGCACCCAAACTATTCGGCATTTTTCTCCGACTTTCGCTTTAACCTTTTAAAGTACTACCTTTTTATTTTTACGAATTTCTCGATAATTTTTAATCAAAGGTTGGTGCACTTTAATTAACTGCGCGACATGAAATGAATTATACATATGCTAACAAGGGTACATTTGCAAAAGTGATAAAAATTATATTCTTTTGTTCTGGTCGTTTCAGCATTTCGATTCCATAAAGTTACACGAGCTTGCATTTTAAATTCAAATTACAGCTGACCTCGGGATGCAAATAGTTACGGTGTTCTGTTGAGATTAAAATTCTGAGTAAACGCATAAATATGAAACATTTTGGAAGTAACGGATTTTGTGAAAAAGATTTCTTTTACATTCATTAATAATTAGCTTGATCCAATTGCACTAATCCATTATACGATGAATTTCTGGAAATAGCGAATTTAAAATAATATTTAATGTAAAAATATATTTAATATTTTGGAAACGTTCGTAAACCCTTTTAAAAATAATAAATTATTTTAAATACTAGTTGTCAACATGTAATAAAATACAACATTACTAATTTTGTAAAGTTTGTGCCAAATTTATAATACTTTAAGTGTTCATATAAATGTTTTGCAATACCATAAAATGTTACATCTAAAATTTGCTTCGCACAACTTCCTTGATATTTGTTCGTATAAGCCACCATTCTCCATTTCTCACAATAGCAAATATCCACCAATATTTACATTCTGTCTAACCCACATCGATTACTTCTTCGGCTAAAAAGAACGAAATTCGTTTCAAAAATAATCGCACTGCTCTCGCACGCGCTTCATTTTCCGTATATAGAATCCAAATCCACGCCCTCGGGGCCATTCTCTTTTTCATCCCTATAGCTGCTCTCAATACCTTCAAAAATTACGTAACCCAAACCCAGCTCGCTTCGACTGACTCTCGCTCTCTCTCTCTCTCGCCAACCCCTCGCTCACACCGCTTACTCTAACTCTCTCTCTCTCTCTCTCTCGCTCTCGCGCAACGAGCATTAAAACGAGTAACTTTTAACTCAACCATCGACCCAGTTGCATTTTATTGTTGAAGGAAGGGAATTGAAGCGGCGCGTCAGTGCGAGCCACCGGCAATAAACACTATAGAAGTTCGGCCTATGTGTGCGAGTGAGAGAGAGAGAGAGGGAGAAAGTTTTTTCTTCCGCAGCCCAACGGAATCGCCAGGGAAGTTGCTTATGCACACAGAGAGAGAGAGATAGAGACATACCTACTCACACGTATGGTAAGCGGCTGCAGCAATTCGGTATACAGTTGGGCGATCGTGTGCGGGGCTCTCTCCGAACGCGAAAGTCATAGAGTCGGGCCTGCGACTACGGCTCTCTGCTCCATCGAGCGATGTATACCTGCTGTAGTCGCCCATTTCGCTGCTTGCGGCGTTAATCGATGGATTTAGAGACTACCAAATGCGGCCTGTCCCTTACATCAACCAGAATATAGGTTTGCATTATATTTAGTCTTTTACCGATTCTCGTCTTGGCGGAAAATATTGATCAAGATATTTGGTTGTAGCGGAAAATTATTTGTTTAAAAGTTTTTTTTTAACGAAAACTTAGCCGTTAAATTGCTGCAGATATCTAAAAATTTCAAGTCAATTAGCATAGTACAAGACAGTGGAGGTATAACGGAAACTTAGGTAACGCGAGCACCGCAAGTACGCGTATCCAAGCGAGAGAAATTGCTTGCATAGAAGGCGAGAGAGAGAGTAACACACGGCTAAAACTAGCATAACCTCAGAGGAAGACCGAGACACACAGGCACAGTATAGCGAGACGAATAGATATATAGAAACGGGACGAAGATCGCGTAAATAGGCGAGGGTTTCTATTTCGAGCCGTGTCACCCGCTCGGTTATCTCCATCCCTCTCCGGCATGCATCAAAGCTCGAGCTACGTCTAACCGCCACTCGAACGTCCCTCCAATCTGCGGATATACGTATTAATTACGACACACTCGTTAAGATATCCGGTATAATTTGACTGGCGAGAGAGGACGCGCGCGTGTCGATTTTGAAAGCTCGAGGAAGGATGCGAACGAGGAATATATGGGGATCGTGGGACATATGCAGGGGAGAGAGAGATTGGGTTAATTAATTTTCGTTGCGATGGCTGATATGCTGCGATCATCCGATTGAGCGTCGCTGGACGTTATTCTCAAGGTACACGTCGTGTATTTAGCAATGTGGAGAGGCGGTTTGATTAAATAAATCTATGGAGTGCGTCGAATGTGTGTTGTGATGATTATAAGCGAGGCCTATTCTACAATGATCAATTCACATATTATTCAAAGTAATATATGTCCTTGTAGAATGGCTGCTATGGGTTGCAATGCAGTATACATGCGTTATCCAATAAGGTACTGTATTATAAATCATATGCAGTAGTGTTGTATTATTAATTGTTCATAATTCCCAATTTCAATGCATATTATAGCAGAACCCAACTGTAGAAAAACTAAGATAAGAATAATAAATAGACTCTAAAGCACACTTCTAATCAATTTCTTAAAAAGATCAACGATTGTTCATTCCTATGAAAACCCACAAGCAAATCGAACCAATGGAAACGAACGTCACAGAGAATCAGCGTATAGATAAGCAGTCGATCCTCCACCATAGCAATCCAAATGGAAACAGTCTCGCGCAGATCGAGCCATCTCAATCACAATCGCGTCCAATCCGATCATCCCTAATCCAATCACCATATAACAGCAGTAAACCGCGCAAAATACAATATTCCTCCAGGGGGTTTAGGACTCGCGCGGAGCTACACGCGCGCCTCGAGAGCGATTCGCCCCACGAAAATCGGCGGCGTCACGAGCAGCCGGCCTCGACTCGGTATATGACGGCATTCGCTAAACGCTGCCCCGCGCAGAACACCGTTCGTATTAATTTAACCGGTGAGACAGAGAGACAGAGAGAGAGAGAGAGAGAGAGCGCGTAATTCTCGTTAATTAATTGATAGATCGCCGAGCCGGGGATAGATGTGTGCGTATGTGTGCGAGCGAGCGAGAGTTGGAAGGAGCTGCTGCTGCTGCTACTGCTGGTGCTCCGCCTAGACTAGACCTGCGGGAAACGCTCGCTTCGTAATTATCCTCCGGATTAATTGAATTCGATGTAAATTCCGTGCCGCGGACGCTATTCGCTGCTCAAATGCGTCATTTTATCGCGGCGACAATCATATATATTGGACGAGGCCCGTAAACGGTCATGCTGGATGCGAGTGAGAGAGCTGTTTGTTTGCGCGGGTCAATCATTGCGATCAGTCTTTTGGAGAAATGAGGATACCAATGCTATGCTCCCTATTGATGTTGCAAGGGAGTAGTGCGAGACTCGTATTGTCATTTAGAGTATAAAAAGATGTTTAATTTAACAAAAACAAATAGTTCCCGTACTTGACGGGACATCTTTAAAGAAAGGCCGCAAGGATTTTTCCCTATATATTTAATGCATGGAAGTCAATCAATTATTTTTAATTTTTCGATCATGTTAGAGAATACATTTTTTTCAAATTTAATACTTTTTTATGCCCTAAGTGACGATGTAGGTTTTGTACTTTTCCTCTAAAGATTTCATTATATTCTGATTTCACCGAGGTCTTCCTTTATGTTTTTTGAGTTTTGGGAATGCGAAAGTGGAGTACTTTTCTTCGAAATTTGATGAAATACAAATTGAAGTTTGAACGGTATCACAAAGGTTCGACATCTTTTCAAGTTTCATTAGTACTGTAGACCAATTCATGTTGCGTAAGCGAAATCGATCAAACAAATATAGCCTTTACACTAAAAAATGTTAGCAATGAACAGCTGAAAAATTAAATTTCTTTAAAAGTAGATCTATAAAAATTCTTTATAATAATCAGAATTCCAAACATTTTCGTTCATTAACCATTTAATCGTGAACATTCGAGTATCGCATCCAGTTTGCGTAGGCTAGATTCTAGCCTGGTTTTTTTCTCTTTCTCTCTTTGTCTCTCTATCTACATCCATCTGTGCCCTTCACTCGGTTCCCTCTCTCTCACTCCCACCTCGTCATATCTGTCCCTTTGGCTCGTTCCCGTTGATGAAATGCTTTTCAGCAGCGACTAATGGCTGAAGCAATCGGATTTAATAACCGCTCCACTTTGCATGACGAAATTCGCGATTAGTTTAATTTTGCATGGATAAACACCAGAGCCCAGCGAGGTGACGAATTTCTGCTGAATCAATAACGTGTCGCGGCGGCTTGGCCAAATTTTACGCAGCCGTGCATATCGCGCTGCTGACGTTTCCCCAGTTATTATTCAGTGATTTTTTTTTTCTTTTCCCCGCGTGGCAAATATCATCTTTCGGTTGCGACAAAAAAAACGACCTTTTTTTGGTGAAACGCGGAACTTCTGCTTTTTAATTAATGAAATGATTATTTTATACGATAAAATGTGTAACGCGTTACGGAAATCACGTAGGTACTATTTATACAGCATATATCGAGATGAAATTTAAAAATCTCTAAATGTTGTTTAATTTTACCTTCATTTTACTTTGCATGTGACCGATAAACCATTTTTGGCAAATACGAGAAGGAAAATTACCAAGGGACTGAACTTAAGGGGGGTATACACCTATAAATTTTTTGACGTCCATTCACCTAAAACAAAAAAATTATAATAATTAGTAAAATTTTCACATAATATTCTAAAAGTATATTGGATTCCTGACAAAATAAGCTCTAGTAGAAGCCTCTAAGCCCATTTTATCTTATGTTGTGTCAGGTTCAAAAATTTGGCTTTGGCGTAACCTACAGGTCCAACCGATTGATCAATGTTAATGTAATTGGTCTTAAATTGTTTGTAATTGATGTCATTATAATAAAATGAGTTCAAGCACTGCATAAATTTATAAAAATTCAAGAAATTTTATGAATTTATGCAGTTTTTGAACTCATTTTATTATTTAATCAAAAAATTTTAATTTACACAAGTCTTCACACCATAATGACATCAATTACAAACAATTTAAGACCAATTACATCAAAATTGGTCAATCGGTTGGACCTGTAAGTTACGCCAAACTTCAAAATTTCATGTTTTCCAGAGAACAGCTTTAAAGTTGAACGTACTTTATCATGAATATATCTTCATTATTCTTCTTAATCGCAAAATATAAAATTTATGCAGCTTTTCACACTACAATGACATCAATTGCAAATAATTGAAGATCAATCCCATCAAAATTTATCAAGCCATTGGACTTGTAAGTTACGCCAACTTCAAAATTGCATGTTTTCCAGAAAACAGCTTTACAGTTGCCGGATCTCTACATCAAAATGATCTCTTTTCTTCTTAAAAACTTCTTCTTCTGAAATATAGAAAATATATTAATTATGTCAGTATTTTTAAAATTATTGAATAAATAACATACCTTGAGTTCCCTGTTGACGAATCGAATGCCAGAGCATGAAAAACTTCAATCATTCCTGTCCTATTTATATATTTATAAATATTATGAAATAACTGTTGCTACAACATTACACAAAATTCTCTGCCTCTCTTGATCTCTGGGTGTAGACACTGGACCTGTAACTAAAAAAAAGAAGTATTTTTTTTTCTTATTTATTAGAAATGAATCTTATTTTATTAAAAAATGGGTTTTACTTATCTGACAAAATACAGCTGCATCCACTTCTCAGTCATCGCCAATTCATTCAATGCCTTTATTAAAAATTGTAGTAAATAAACAATTATTATTTCACCTTACTATACTGGAG
>UELU01120220.1:0-10861 GCA_900490025.1 Megastigmus dorsalis | reverse complement strand
CACACACACACACACACACACACACACACGCACGCCCCCACGAATGCATAGATAGAGATGAAGATAGAGATAGAGATAGAGATAGAGATAGAGATAGAGATAGAGATAGATACAGAGATAGAGATAGAGATAGAGATAGAGATAGAGATAGATACAGAGATAGAGATAGAGATAGAGATAGATAAAGATAAATAGATAAATGGATATTCAGTTTTTAGAACCTATCACGTCATTCCTTCAAAAATTAAATCTAGATACAAAATAGACTACAAACAAGTTTCAACAAGGTTGCACGAGCATTCACACCCCATCACTTGTACAACGTCTGTCCATTATTTCTTTATACATATTAAATTACATACATACTCGACAAATGACACAAAGGATAATAAATTAGGACAGGATGATGTACAGGATTAGGAGAGGCGCACATGTCGCTTAACCTATATTTAACAATCCAATGTAGTTGAGAAAGACTCTCCTCAAAGCAGTCTTGAACCTGCTGAATGATGGTAGATGAAAAATTTTAGCAGGAAGAGAGATCCATAAAAACATACCCTGCACTTGGAAGGTGTTATTTCCCACAGTTGTACGCATTCGGGGAATTGCGAGATCTATTATGTCTCCCCTAGCGGTTGCTCTAAGCACATACCTAGAAAAGAGACATTCTACGAAGTCTGGTGAACGCAAACGCATGATTTTGTACATAAGTACCCCAATAAAGTATCGTCTCCTAGTATCAGTGCGCAGCCAGCCCAGAGTAGCCCTATGGGGCGAAATGTGCTCATCTCTCCTAGCATGCAGTACATATCTCACTCATGAATTCTGCAGTACTTGTACTCGACTTCTCAACTCCTAAGAGACATCGAGAAAAACCATCGAGCAGTAGTCTAGATGAGGGAACAACAGAACTATTGCAAGTTGTTTACGTAATGCCTCCATGGCGGAAAAATCTTAAACCGTATAAAATCCGATTAATTTTTTTCGTAATCATATCCACGTGTGGCCTCCAAGAAAGTTTTGAATCCAGCACATCACCGAGGTTAGTGACAGTCTCGGAAAAGAGGATATGGACGCCATCTCCAAGCACCTCCAAGTCCACCGAACACAGCGGACAGGATCAGAAAAAAACTCTGGAATGTACTTGTTACAACCGAAAATAATAGCTTTTGTCTTCGCTGCGTTGAGCCTTAGAGAAGAGCCAGTCGCCCAATCCGACACTTTGCTGACATCTCAAGCTTCCGTATTCCCTCATCCAGACACTCTCGCGGTACCTGAATATAAATCTGTAAATCATCTGCATATACAATATGTTCAACAGGGGTCCCAGGAATGAACCTGCGGAACACCCAAACTTGTGCCAAGCCATGATGGCCGGCCCAAGTTACTAGTAAAAACACGTTGTTCTCTCTCCGAAAGATACGAGTTGATCCACAGAAGTGCAGTCCTGAAAAACCCCATCAGTCTCAGCTTGTCAAGAAGACGAGCATATGATATCATATCAAATGTCTTACTGAAATCGAAGAGTAAAAGTATAGTCATAAGTTTCTTGTCGATACCTGTCCAAGAGAGAGTTGATGAGTAGCTGAAGCTTCGCGTCAATCCATGGAGCTTTCCCTCTAAATGGAGTCACAGTTTTCAATAGAGCAAATTCATTAATAGCCTCCAATAGATTGACGTTCAGACATTTAAGCGCCTCATTTATGTCGAAGTCAGATTCAAAGGTATTTGTGGAAAAAGTCGACCAATCGCAGTGACACAAAAGCTCATTAAGCTCAGTCGAGTTTATCTTACTGTAGTTTCGAAAGCTGAAAGTCTCTTTAGGGGAAGACACAACGTGAATATCAATGGTGGCGTCAATGATACTGTGCCTGCTACGAAAAGGCGCCAGACTATTTTCACATTCGAGTAGCGTAACGTTATCGTCTACAAAAATTACGTCAATCCATGTATGAAATGTATCACTATGATGCATCCGACCATTCTGGATGATCTTAACTGAGAGTTCGTCAGCTAATCGCTGAACGTACTCTGAATCACCAGTAGTCGATAATAGATCTCCATTCAAATCTCCCATAATCATCTTATGGCTATAGTTACCACAAAGGTCTCTCAGAAAATTGAGGAAAAGCTGTTTTACGTGGACGATAAATAACGCCCACAAGAATTAGTGGCGTGCTGCCCTTTTGAGCTTCACAAAAAATAAATTCTTGTAATTATTGCGAATATAGAGGGCAACACCACCACCATTTACGTTTCGACCTTGACGCAAAACACTAAACCCATCGATATGAATGAGCCTATCATCGACAACTGGGCCCAGCTACGACTTGTGGATCCCGTATAGGTGGTAGGACGGATTATTGCTAAGAAATTGACGGACTTGTTCAATGTGAGCCCTGAGAGAATTCACAATGAGAAAGCCCGCTCTTAATCCCCTCTCTTTCACCCCACCAGCAGACCCCCGCTGCAGTCACGCGGCAGCTACAGCTGCACCACAAGTTTTGGGTTGGCCATTCTCCCCCTCAGCATAATGTTGCGACCAGAGTGACCATTCCCTCCACGATATGCATCGGAAATAGCCCGCAGATCAGCAGCGGAGATGAATACATGAGCCCGCTCACCCCTTCTCCTCCTAACCAACAATCTGCCGCCACTGTGCCAGATGTACTTAAAACCGAACCTTAAAGCTAACTGCTTTAGGCTTAAAAATTCCCTGAAAACTTCAGGGTGCAATAATTCATTGATAAAAATTTTCCTATCTGGGAAGTACGTAGCAGAGAGGGAGAGAGAGAGGGAGAGAGAGGGAGAGGGAGAGATAGATAGATAGATAGATAGATAGATATAAATTTATTCGTAAAAGATTACAAAAATGAATGCGGCTAAAAGTCTCAAGGTTCAATATACTAAATAATTTTACAATAATCAATCTTCATTACAATCAGTCTTCTTTACAATCAGTTTTTTTCTTTCTATGATAACACAACCTTAGAATACATATAATTAACAGTTTTAACATTTCAGTATATTAAATAGTAATATCACAGAGCGTCATATTTAAAATAATACAAACCAACGCAATACAAAATAATTATATATATATCAGTCATGAGGTAAAATTCACTTTCACTCATCCCATTCATACACACTCTCACGTTAACAAATACACGCACACTTTTAAAAATAAGGTATACGGGACAGACAAAATAATTTAATAACAAAAATTAAGGTCTGCCCAAAAGTGTGACGTGTAAGTCTATATAATCGAATGTAATCGATCAATGAGCCGCAAGTGTAGTCCATGGAGGGAGGAGCTAAGCATTAAGGCTAAAAAGGTGTTCATAGATCGCCGCCTTGAAACCGCTCAAAGATGGTAAGTTGTGCTCAGCGCTCGGGAGAGAGTTCCAAATGTGCGTACACCGCATCTGGAAGGATCTCGTTCCAGTGTCCGTACGCACTCCTGGAATCGAGAGTTCTTGTGCATCATCCCAGCTAGTGCACCTGGACTGGTGTTTATGAAAATGTGCCGCTAAGTACTCAGGATTTTTGAGTCGAAAGACTTTATACATTATACATTAGGATGGCGGCAAAATACATCCTGCGAGTGTCAATGCGCAACCAGCTCAGCTACTTTCTATAGGGAGTGATGTGGTCGGCCCTTCTAACACCATAAATATATGTCACAGATGCATTACTCAATCTCTGTAGCCGTATTCTTTGTGCGTCGGATGCGTCAAGACAAACTACAGCGCAGTAGTCAATATGGGGTAAGAGTGAGGCTTCAACCAGTCGTCTGCGTAGAGTGACGGTGGTACATGCCCTTATAAACCGCAGGCTGTAAAGGGCGTTATTGACTTTTTTACTTATAGAGTCAAACTGCGGTTTCCACGTTAATTTACTATCTAATGTATCACCGACACTAACAACGGTGTCGGAGGCCTGCGATGGCTCATTCGGTAGAGCGATGGACTCGCAGTCCGGCGGACCTGGGTTCGAGTCCAAGCGCGGCCGATGGACACGAGCACCACTGAATTTTAATTCATGTGCTTTGTTTACAAACACATCGCATGCCTCCGTCGCTGATTAGCACCAAGTGGGAGCATAAATAGAGCGACGTTAAAAAAAAAAAAAAAAAAGTGTCGGAAAAAGGCTCGAGCGCTCCACCCCCCATGTCAATGTCTGGCACTCCCATTGGGACTACATCATTGAGATATTTTCGAGAACCAAATAAAATTGCTTTGGTCTTGCCAGCATTAAGACGGAGGGACAAGCGCTCGGGCCACATCCATACCAATTGTGCCGCATCAGACAGGCGAGCTACTCCTTCCAAGAGTTTATCAGATGGTGTTTGAATGTAAATTTGGAGGTCATCAGCATATTCTCGTTAAGGGAGTTTTAAGGCGTTTTCTCGTGCCGGTATAGCCGGGTGGGGATTGCGCTGGAGATCTGCTGCACTTTGATCCTCTTGTAGTTCGAAGGTGTCTTCTCGTGCCGGCATAGCCGGGTGGGGATTGCACTGGCGATCTGCTGCACTTTGATCCTCTTATATAAGCTTCACCTTTTTACAAAGACTTTCTTTTCTTTGGGTTTTATCTTAACGGGGCATCCCCGTGGATCGGCCTAACCTTTTAAATCACTCTGGACGATGAGCCAGTAGAGAAGACAGTCGCGAAAGAGCCAAATAACATCGTAGTGCTCCTCCCGGTGACCGATGCAGACGTGATACGTTGTCCCGTCTGTGTGGGTCGCGGCACATACAGGGGCGAGCGGAAGATAGAAAATTTTATCCGTCACTGTAAAGATCACCACCGCGCCAGCACATTAATATACCGTTGCTGGCACTGAAGATACATCGCACCGGGGGAACTCAAGTACCCCCGGAAGGTGGTGACGTCACACACCAAGACCTGTGTGCCGGGTATAGGTGTCGCTCCCCGCGGACGGATCGACGCGGCACGAAGGCAGGCAGTGAGGCGGCGCATTGGTGCTGTCGCCGATTCGCCCAGGGAGAGAACACCGTCTCCCCCTCGTCCACCGACCACCACTCCAACACCAGTAGGTGTAAGCATACAGTAACCGAAGGTAGAAGCGGTCGAGTTGGAGTTTTTCATTCTCCGTCGGTGAACGGCGGTACGGCGGCAGTACCAGCCGTCGCCTCGGACTACTCCTCACCAGACTTCTCTTTGAGGAGCGGGCTTCCATCCGCTGTCCACCAGTCAGGCGGAACTATTGCCACCGCATCTCCGAAAACCTACATCGCGGAGGCGGTTCCCCATGCGGTCATCGATGGAGGAGCTCCCGCCGGTCAGCGGGCCGTCATAACAAGGGGCAGCCGCATTACCACCCAGCAGCGGCAGCTCGTTCAAGCACTTTAGCGAGCAAGTACCCCGGCATTGCTCGAGGAGGTTATTCCTCGGGTGATGGAGTTTTTCGGCCGGCTGATGGACGAGAGCGCTCCCACACAGAACGATTAAGCAGGATCGCAGCGAACAGCAGCAACCCGTGTACCGGAGGCGCCTGATCAGATTCGGGAGGCCACTAAAATAGTGTCTCTACCGCAAGAACAAAAAGCGGGTAGTCCAGGAGGTATTGGCGGGACCCAATAAGTGCCAGATACCTTCAACTACCATACATGAGCATTCTACAGCTCTGACTGCCCGCAAAGACGCTGTGGACGAATGGCCCGACGTGTTCGATCGGGAAGTGCTTACTGCAGCAAGCAACGAGGCCCTGGTGAAGCCTATCACCCGTCAATAGGGGTTAGGTATGCTTAGGGGGCGGATTAACATAGCCCCCGATCCCGATGGGATCACGTACGCCGACCTACAAAAGGCTGATCCAGGTGCCTAAGTACTTGTTGCACTTTTCAAAGCAGTATGGCGCACGGAGGCGGCGCCGTCCCTGTGGAAAAAGAACTATAACATCTTACTCTACAAAAAGGGCGACGCCTCTAACATCAACAACTGGCGGCCTATCTCACTTGGAGATACATGCCCAAAGCTGTTCGTCGTGATCTTGGCCGATCGTGTCAAGAGATGGGCCGTGTCTAACAAGAGATACAGTGCATCGCAGAAGGGGTTCCTGGAGTTCGAGGGTCGCTTCGAACGCAATTTCGTGCTATAGGAGATACTTCGCGATGCCAAGTATGGAAGGAAGGAAAGTGGTGGTAGCCTGGCTGGATTTAGCCAGTGCATTTACACCTGTGCCCCACTCTACAATCCACCGAGCTCTTGAGAGACACGGTCTGCCTCAAAAAGCGAGAAACATCATCGCCTCGCTTTATGACGGCATTGACACCCGCGTCCTACTGCGGAGAGCAAGACAAACTCCATCCACATGCGGTTGGGAGTCAGACAGGGGTTCCCGTTGAGCCCCGATGTGTTTAACCTGACCCTAGAAGTTGTTATCCATGCGGTGCAACAGATGGGGGAGGGTTACACCATCGGGAGTAGGTGAATCAACAACCTCGCCTACGCCGACGATATGGCACTCATGGCTGACTCTCCGGCTGCGATGGAGAAACTTTTGGAGGCGGCGGAAGCGGCCGCCCGGGCGGTGGGTCTCACCTTCAACCCGAGTAAGTGTGCAACTTTGCACATTAAGGGAAGAGGTGAGGACGCCGTACGGGCGACCGGTTTCGCCGTCGAAGGGGAACCGGTCCGCACATTGGGTCCCGGTGAGCCCTACGAACATCTGGGTGTCCCTACAGGCTATCAGGTACGCCAGACTCCAATCAACATTCTGGCAGAGCTTCTTGCGGATTTCCGCAAGATAGACCAGTCACTTTTTGCGCCCTAGCAGAAGTTGGATGCGGCTGGGACATTTTTACTGCCCCGTTTCGACTTCGTTATGTAGGGCGTAGAAGTCAAGAAGGAGTACTTGACCGAGGCAGATAAGATCATCCAAAAGCTGGCAAAGCGTTGGCTTTATACCCCTCAGCGAAGTAGCGCAGAGTTGGTCTACCTTCCTCCATCCAAAGGAGGTGGTGGCCTTGTCCCGCTCGGCGACTTGTACGATTTGCTTACAGTCGCTCATGGCTATAAAATGCTATGCTTGCCTGACTCGACCGTGAGCGAATTAGCCAGGTCGCATCTGAGGGATGCGGTCATGGAGAGGCTTAAAAGATGTGCGAGTCACGACGACATCGCACGCTACCTCTCTGGAGACTTAGATCTGCCTCGGTCGACAACATCTTCTTCATACTGGTCCCGAGTACGGTGCGCGGCCCTGAGAATTAAAACCAAACTCGGGTTGCGCTGGACTTGGGCTCCGCTGAGTCAAGAGTACCTGATAGAATGTGGGGGGTTTTTGGGGACCGTTGCCACCATTGTACCGCCGCTGCATGCTAGGCGCGAGGCCTCAATATTCAGACGCTGCCTGGTTCAGCACTATGAGGAATCAATCCTTGCCAAACGTGATCAGGGCAAGGTCTTCGAGGTCGTCCGGAGGAATGCGGTGTCAAACCACTTCCTTCGAACCGGCAGAAACACACGCTTCTGCGACTAGCGATTTATCCATCGCGCCCGCCTAGACATCCTTCCCCTTAACGCCACCATGAGGTGGCGAGTGGGGGTGGACAAGCGTTGTCGCAGATGTGGGTCAGACCTCGAGACCATTCCTCATATGCTGAACCATTGTGGCGTCCATTCAGCGGCGATGCAGCGGAGACACAATAATGTGCAGGACCGGCTGCTCAAGGCAGCCGGTAGATGCCCCAGGACCATCCGGGTGAACTAGACCGTCATGCGGCACGGCCCTGCTGCGGCTTTAGGGCCGGACTTCGCCATGCGTGACGATGCCAGCCGCAACATAACCATGATCGACGTGACCATACCATTCGTAAGAGGCAGTATGGGGAGGAGGGAGGTCGCATCGTTACCGGTGATCGCGAGGAGACCGGGGTCCGATCAACGTGAACTGTCTATTATTTATTTTTCTGTTTGTGTTTAGTGATGTTTTATTCAAAATTAAGAAGCCACATGAGTGGTAGTAAATATTTATCTTTTTACATATACACTGATAACCCTCCTCGGGGGGCAGGAATTTTATTTTGTCTTGTTCTTATTTGTCCTAATTTTAATCAGTTAAAGGAGAGGTCGAAATCCCTAAAAATAAGCACGACCACAGTAGGGCAAGCGCCATGTTGTAACCCCGTTGTAGGGGTAGTAAATGCGCTTGATCGTTCCACGATCAAAGAGGTTTTTGAGGTTATTGATATAGCGACTGAAGAACAAAGGACCGAGGACGGAAGCCCTGTGGCATACCCATGTTGGTCTCTATCCACGAAGAACAATCACTACTTTTACTAAAAACTCATTGTATGGGGCCCTGTAAATAAGTTTTAATCCACAGGAGTGCGGACCTCGAGAACCCAAGATCTTGCAGTTAGCTCGACAGTCTCGAAAGAGAGATGGTGTCAAATGCCTTGCTGAAATCGAAAAGCAACAGCAAGGTTACCATTCTCCTATCAATGCCTAGACGTATGTCATCAGTCAGTTTAAGCAGGGCTGTCTGAGTACTGTGATCCTGTCGGAACTCTGCTTGTAAAGGATCGAGAATGCTGTTTGCAGCGAGATACTCTGAGATTTGGGAGTGTGCAATCTTCTCAAGTACCTTGGAGAGAAAGCACAGTAGGGCAATGGGACGAAAATCTGATGGAGATGACGGTGCTGAAACTTTTTTCAAGGCAACCAACTGACTTTTCTTCTAAACACCCAGGAAGACTCCCTGAGCAAAGGAGGATTTAAATAAACCAACTATATAATTCCCCAGCACTGGCAGAGACTTAACCATCACACTGTGCGGTATGTCATCCGCACCCCTAGCCTGTGAAGAAAAATAGGAAACGGCGAGTACAACATCAGCAAAGTTTATTGGTTTGAAGGAAAACCCATCTTCAGACGCTGATAAAATTAAATCCATTACTTCCTCTATATTTCCATTAGGTGCGACTGACACCCGCAAAGTGGGCGTTAAGCTTGTCCGGGATAAAACTATGTAACTCCTCCCTGCTCTTAGGCAACAGGCCTAGGTTACGCATTACTTTCCAAATATCTTTTTTTGATCGAGGGCATCGTTTATATGACTGCTTAAAATAGAGGTACGCGCTTGATCTATGCGCTCCTCGACCTCATTGCGTATACGTAGATACTCATCTAACAACGCAGCACTCCCAATCCTTTTATACCATTTGTGCGTAGCGTTACGTTTGTCAATCAGAAGCTGAAGCTCAATCCCGATCCATGGTGCCTTACCTTTTCGAGGAGTAACAATTTTTAATGGGGCAAGTTCATTTCAACTAAGACATTCAAATGCTCCATTTAGGTCAAAGTCAGAAAATTTACAGTTCTGACCCAAGCGTGTAGTGTAAGTCACTAAGTTAAATGCATAACGAATCGCAGGTGCGGCCCGCGGCAGGGCTAAGAATCAAGGTCGAGCAGATGTTGAAAAATCGCCGTCTTAAATCTGCGCAAAGATGGTAAGTTGCACAGAGAGTCCGGGGGAGAGTTCCAAAGACGCACACATTGAACTTGGAAAGATCTCATTCCTATTTCCGTGCGCGCCCTTGGTATTGAAAGTTCCTGTGCAACACCCCTGCTAGTGCCCCTGGGCTGATGCCTGCTAAAAAAAGCTGCAAAATACTGAGGTTCGTGTAATCGAAGGATTTTATACATAATAATTGCAGCAAAATAATTCCTTCGAGTATCAACACGCAACCAGCCCAGCTGCTTTCTATAGGGGGTGATGTGCTCGTCCCTCTTAACACCATATATGTATCTCACGCATGCATTACTCAGTCTCTGTAACCGTATTCTTTGCTCGTCAGACGCCTCAAGCAACACTACAGCGCAATAGTCTAGATGTGGTACGACTAAGGCTTCAACCAGTCTTCTGCGTAAAGTCTCGGTGGCACATGTCCTTATAAACCGCAGGCTGTGAAGGGCTTTATTTACTTTTTTAGTTAAACAATCGACCTGCGGTTTCCACGTTAATTTACTATCTAACGTAACACCGAGACTCACGACTGCGTCGGAAAAAGGCACAAGTGCCCCTCCCCCCAAGTCAACACATGGCAATCCCTTTTCCTATAAATCATTAACATATTTTCTCGAACCAAACATTAGAGCTTTGGTCTTGCAGGAGTCTGCAGATAAACCTGGAGATCATCGGCATATAGTATATGCCTGACGGCCCGACGATCAAGTAGATCTTTGAGGTCATTGACATAGAGGCTGAAGAGCAGGGGACCGAGGACCGACCCCTGTGGCAGACCCAAATTAGTTTCAACCCATGAAGAACAACCATTTTTCGATAACACGCGTTGAGTACGGCCTTGTAAATACGATTTAATCCACAGGAGTGCGGACCTCGAGAACCTGAGATCGCGTAATCTGCTCAACAGCCTCGAAGAAGAGATGGTATCAAAAGTCTTGCTGAAATCGAAAAGCAACAGCAAGGTTACCATTCTCCTATCAATGCCTAGACGTATGTCATCAGTCAGTTTAAGCAGGGCTGTCTGAGTACTGTGATCCTGTCGGAACCCTGCTTGTAAAGGATCGAGAATGCTGTTTGCAGCGAGATACTCTGAGATTTGGGAGTGTGCAATCTTCTCGAGTACCTTGGAGAGAAAGCACAGTAGGGCAATAGGACGAAAGTTCGACGTTGATGACGGTGCTGCAATCTTTTTTAAGGCAACTGACTGCGCTCTCTTCCAAGCACTCTCTGAGAAAGGAAAGACTCTCTGAGCAAAGGAGGAATTGAATAAGCGAACTATATAATTCCCCAACACTGGCAGAGACTTAACTACTACACTTTGCGGTATGTCGTCCATACCCCTCGCCTGTGATGAAAAATGGGAAAT
>UELU01120216.1:0-32077 GCA_900490025.1 Megastigmus dorsalis | reverse complement strand
TATATATATATACCGGCAACACAATTAAAAAAAGTTGACCTATCGCGTAGCGCAGCTCGAGCCTGTGTTTATACGACGCTTACACAATGCGGACCTGTGCGATTCATTATTTTCGTTTCATTGTTATATCATGGCTTTGCGTTACCCGCGCATGCATATATAGTGAGCCGAGCTCTCGAATTATACATGATGCGCGATTAAACGGAATCGCCGAATAACGCTCCGCGGGATCTTCCTTGGATCTCTTGCGCCTCGCTTGTGCAACACACGTGTATGTATATATATTGTATCCCTGCTCCTTTGCTCGACGATTTTTCGCAGTCTCACTCGGGTATTATGACGTATAGTATATGCGATGTGTTATATACTTATATACTTCGAGGCAAGATATTCCTCACGGCCACGGTCAGCCACGTGCGAAGCTCGTGTGTACATGTGTGCGCGATGTATATATAGGTATAGTGGTTAATCGATCGCCGGCTTTATTCTTTATTATTTGTTTCGGAAAGTTTGTGTTATATATGTATACAAACTTTTGTTTCGTACTTATACGGACGTTCGCCTTTCGCGGCAGGCTCGGTTATAAAATCGGAAGATCGGATCAGTATTTCGCTCACTGTACTGGTATATATGAGCATGTCGCCCAAAGTGTCGCGCTTCGGGACTTCGCTAATTCTTCTACGCTATTTGACGAAGGACTTTCTTCCTAGCCGTAAGTCCTTAGTTTCTGAGTATTTTATACACCTCGCGCTTTTAATGTATTCTGCTTTTGTTATAGCCTGACTTTAAGACTCGTGTCACTATGGTACTGAGAAAATTGTGGCTATACCTTACCTATAGTTTTTAGTACAAATTACACAAACATCTAAGAAATTTATGCTTTGTGCATATTTCTTTCCGGTTAACATTTTATTTCGATTTTTAATTCTGAAGAGTCGATTAAAAATTCATTCTATTAACTTCGTAAGAGATTTCATTCGAAGAACCGAACTACTTTTGATTAATTCAGGTCAGGCTAAATATAGATTAAATATTATTAGATACTTAACGTCTTTATCGAAACTGAAACAATGGCTCTCTTGGTACATACTTGGAGTAAATTTTCGATTACTATCAATTAGTGATCGGTATACCCTATAACAAAAGATATAGTGAATAGTACGTCCAAACCTAGAAATTCAAAATTATGAATAATTAAAAAAAGTCAGTTACAACATGCAACGGCAATATATTGCATACAAGACTGCTTAAGCGCGCAGGCGAGCGCGAGGAGAGAATTACTTAAGCAGACTAACTGGATAATATTAAATTATCCTTTTAAATACCCACCGATAATTGTTGTGCATTACGTCATCTGATAAGAGGTATATAAACTTCTTGACAAAAAAAGGCATCCTCGCGCCAACGTAACGCGCCGATATAAAAAGAGAGAGAGAGAGAGAGAGAGAAATGAAAAGCGCAAGCGCGTGACGTGGAACGTTCGAGAAAGGGCGAGTGTGTTGGTATGGTATACTGTAGTGCTGCAGCCGTTTCATGCCGCGACGACGTCGGTCCTTGAATCGGATCGCAGCGGCATCAGCATCAGCAGCCGCATATATGCGCACACATATGTTCCAGTGCTATGGTATGCGCTCGACCTGTGCAATAGCGCACCTACGTATAATGTGAAGAGGTGCAGCGTCGCCGTCTTCTTCGGATAATTGTAAGAGAGAGAGATAGAGAGAAAGAGGACACGGTAAACGTCAAAGGAATGCCACCGGAAACTTTTTTCCGCGGATCAAAGCCGGCACGCGATGCGCGGATTTAACTTCGATCGGATTCACGAGATTGTATCGAATGCCATGCGATTATTTAGAACGTTTTGTTTTTAACTTCTGGCTATTGATGTGACCGATGTTAGGGAGAGACTAATTTTGTAGTTTCGTTTGAACGACGTTAGTTTCGAGTCCATTTCGAATGCTTGGAAAAGTGTATACTTCACTTCTTGCGTCGTAGGATGAACTAGAATTTCGCTTTTTATATTCTTTTTCTTGTAGATGTATCTCGGAGATTCTTCCTTAGTTAGATACTCGGGTACCGACTCTTGGGAATTTTGAAAAAATATAGTTTGATGAAGATTATATGATTTTAAATTGAAATTGAGCTTCTTATTTCTTGGCGAAAGTATTATTATGTTTATAGTCCGTGTATTAATGCTGATGGTCATAACAACAATTTAATTAAGATGCATTATGTAAAGTGTAAATAAAAAAGGCTATATAGCCGAATAAGCATGTGAAATGACCCTCACCTAAACAGAAACACCTAAAAATCGAGTTTTATGCTGTATCTCACATGTAAATGGGCCTTTAGGGCTAAACATTTTTTTTTGAAGCGTTTTTCTTTAGTATAGCTTTCGAACGGCATGTATAAAGTATACTGGTTCAGGTGAGGGCCAATTTCACATACTTATACCCTTTAAATTCAAATTATTACAAAGTTAATTTATGTATTCTTAAAAATAAATATGATGAACTCTAGAACTACTTGAGGATATTTGATGAACTTTTACTCCAAAAATGTTTAGTAAATAAATTAAATACAGCATGATATTGTTTTATTATTCAACTAAGAATGTCAAGTGTTTGCCTATTATATGATTAATATCTCATGCAGTGATTATTCCAAGACAAAGGATTTGCCGTTAAAACGGCACATATGAATAAAAATGTGGATTATATTAAAATTATAATTGTTTTTCTATTGGCAGAAGTACCATTGTCATTAAAATATTGAAATAATGAGAAATCGTTGAGGGTATTGTTGAATTATACCATTAAGTTAATTGTTTTGTTCGCTAGAGAAATGTTTTTTACATATTTTTATCTCTTGTATGATATAGTCACTTTCACTAGAGAAATGGCAAAATGCGCAAATCAATACCTTACTCTATATGCACGTAATCAATTCACCGATTTATTTTCGACGAGATGATCGACATATATTTCTACTATGGATTCTTACGCCTTAAAAGATAACTGCTCTTTACCAGAGATAATTGAACTCGATCCCGACAAGACACGTCACATGCACTTCGATACGCGTCTCGTGAGTAACCATCGTTTCCTGAGAAAAATTTGTAAACCGGCATTTGATGAATAATAAACACGAGATAAGATGAAGCCTAAAAAATACAACAAAAAGGGTGCATTATTATACACACGAACAAATGATTTTATTGTACACAGCAGCCATTCTCGTGCACCTTCTTTAATACGATAAGAAACTATCGCGGATATGTATCGAGATAGTGGGAATTCTTTGCGCAACCGTTTACGCGGACGGTCGAAGACACTTGTAACTGAAATCAACTGATTATAGCATTTATCTATGGCTGTGATTTTCATTAATTACCTATCCGTGAAATTCAATTAAGATATACGTATACATAATGTACGTGAAATCCGTGCGTATAGATTAATTTATATTTTTTAAACTATATTCGAGCATGATTCTCTTTCGAGGAAATGATATTCTACCTCTATAACACACATATTTTGCGTGAATTCTAAGAAAAGATTTCCAATGTAGAAATTTTCTATCGAGTCTGCCATTATAAACGAATCTTAGAAAAGAAGAAAGGTTTAGCATATTTGTTTTGGCAAGCTCGTGTTATTAAATTAATGCATTCTTACTGCTATTACTCTGTATATATTGCAGTGTATATGTAAAGAAAAATAATTAGTTTTATATATATACTTTAAAACTTACTCATAGAAATATGATAAATTGCAAGTAATTCTTATTACATTAAATTACCGATGATGGTGAGCATGTTATATATTCAACTCTATTTGCATACGGAGAAATAAATTTTAATCTACAGAATTTGTGATATCGTTTTCATTTAAACATTACACACAACCACTTTTGCGGTTACCAACCAAAGAGTATTTTCCTGTGCAATTTTAAAAATTAAAAAAAAAATAAGGTCAAACTGATGATTTTTAATAGCAAGGTGGGCACCTTCGCAAAAAGTGAAAAATCCCGCATTCAATTTTAAAAATGCAGAAAATTAAGATACATAAGTGGACATATGGGTTGAGTCAACGGACCGAGTTTAGAGAAGACGTTCCTCTCGTCGCGAACGCGCGCGAGACAGAAAGAGAGAGAGATGATAATTTGCGCCAATCAAGCACGAGGACAAGAGAGCGGCAGCACCGGCTGAGACTCGCGTATAATGAAAAGAAGGAAGCTTTGTCATTCACTTGGTCGACTATTGTGCGAAGCATAATGCACGCCATACCACGCGCTTAGCACCGCACGACACTGCCACACACACACACACACACACACACACACACACATATATATATATAAGTATCCCATCCGTCAAACGCAATTCCCAACTTTTTTTGGCTCTCAGAATAGAATCCATTGCGAATTGGCCGTGCGAGTCGAAATTTTTTTGTCTATATAAGCTCCTGCTGCTGCGTGTATATGATCTTGCGTTAAAAAGCTCGCGCGTTGCTGCGTATAGCGATGCAGTTGAGTGCGAACTTGGCAAACGAGTCGTGCGCCGGGTCTGGTCGCTCGGTGGTTGCGATTCATACGTAGTTTTTAGAATTGCAGCATCGGGAAAAACCGCGCATGCAGACTACCACATACACACGTGCACATGCGTTTCGAGAGCTATGAGCTTTTGCGCATTTAATCTTTCGATAAGTGTATTCGTGCAGTCTTTGAACTCGAATTTTTCGCGTTGATATATTTACAATCTTAATGCCTTTATATATATTTGGGTTTAACAAGGAATCCGCATTATCTCTTTTTACATATAAACAAGTATACAGATAAGATACGTGATTCATGTTTGTTGCGCATTCTTTTTTTTTTATATTTATAAAACACAAAAAAATACATTCTAATGATATACGGATATTTCGTTGGGGAAAATGTATATAGTGTAGGTGGAAAAACGAAGAGTTCCTTAGAAAACTATGCACGTATGATTTCCTGAATACGAAGAAATCGTGATAAAAGAAATGAATTGACACGATTTTATGCTCATTGAAAGACATATCTGAATTTTCCGCAAGCCTAACAAGTTCTCTTTCTTTTAACGTTCTGAAGCATATGTATATATAAAACCGAGCTATAGCATTTTCATTCTAAGCGATATCGATCTTGATATACCGATACTAGCGATATCATAGTCTACAACGACAAACTCGCACATGCGTATAATTTCTCACAGACTGGTATATATTGCGAGTTGAAATGCAAGCAAAATAAAAATCTATATTCATGTATCGTTCATTTTAAAAACTAATTACTATACATCATCGAAAAATCCAACTCCTTAAATAATAATAATAGGTATATATAGTAAAGATGATTGTCGCCTCGCGAATATAACAAAGTTCTTTGCACCTATATGATAACAATCTTTTTTCGAAACCTTTTCGCAGCCCCGCGCGCTGCAGCAAGAGACGGCCTGCCATGTGTTATTATTATACAAGCAGTACAAATAATTGTTCGAGTGAGAAAATAACCAACGCGGTATATAGTAGATACAGAAAGAGAGCGCGAGCTTTCCTGACAGCAGCAGAAGCAGCAGATAAAACGCGCATATCAATGAAACGCACCGCAGCGATGATTCAAGCCTCGAGTCGGTACGGCGTATATCGCATACATAGCATCCACTGTCCCTCGCTCCATTTCGATTGCATACACATTATTTCCTCGCTAAAATACTTTCACCGATTATAATATTCGTTCTCTTCACCGTGTACACACGAGAATATCGCGTGAAAGTATAGCGAAGGATCGCTTTATAATGACGATGGTATGCGCGCATCAATATTGGGGGGATGATACTGGAGAGCGGTTATGCAAAAAGCCGCATATACGAGAGACACACACGTACACACACGTGCACAGGAAGCGGCTGCAAATTGATGCATTATTAATGACTCCGCAACCTCGCGGTTTTCTTTGTCTAATGGCCCGTCGACGCGGCGACGCATTAACAAAACAACGGGGCCCCAGCCGCAGCGAGTCAGGAAAGACGCGCACTCCAGCTTTAATATATTGTGCTGGACGACTTTGTGTGCGTGGATTCTGTTTATTTTTTCAAGTCGCAAAGCGATAAAAGCAATCTGCAGAAGGAAGTTAATTTTTTGCCCCTTCACGTGTGTGTGTGTGTGTGTGTGTATTGTCCAGCATAAATTATTATCTATGTTTTGACGCTTTTTGTGGGTGTATTCGTAGGTTTGTGTTATGTTCGTAAAGCTTCGAGGGAAGAAGCAACGTTTTGATAAGCGGGTTATGTTTATGATAGTGAAAATTTCGATATATCGTTGAGCGCGCACATCCCCCTCCATCAGCACACATTTTATCTCTGCGCATGGATGCGCTTTTATACCGAGAAAGTGGTATATAAACGAGCGAGGCATTGTTGTGGAAAAGTGATTGGTCGGCCCGTGTGCGTGGTATATATTATTACGCTCGAATTATCCAAACGATTTCTGTCAATTATCGCGCCCACTCGCGTATAACCTTATTTGTCAGCATTATATATATACCATTTCATAATTTGGCGACGTGAAACGGTGCGAAAATTTGATAAAATGTTTTTTCAGAATTCATTGTAAATGACAAAGGCTGTTTTCATTTTCGATTGTCGTTCGTGCGCGGTAAATCTTTCAGAGCGTTAAGTTTTGAAAACTTATATTTCTAGAATGGTAATGAACGCATGCTTGTATAATACTAATGCAGAACCACACTATTGAAATGTATAAAGTAATATCAATCAGGCCAAAACTAGTCTTTTAAATATTCTGAAGATTTCCACGTCGCAGTAGTCGCTTGATGAACTTTATTTACCTACTTGTTTATATTTTCATCGCAGTAAAAAATTAATATAAATATATTCTTGATGATTAATATACAGTAACATGGTGGTTACGAATACAAAGCCCCGAGTGCGTGAAACAAAAAGTCGACTCAGCAAAACAGTATTGCACATGAAAACAAACTTGCGAACGACGTTATTTTAAATATTTCAATAATGTATTCGTGTCTCATGAGTCTCGTGTGCATTGTTTATTAAAAAAATAGAAGCTGTAGATCGAAAATCGCTACATATATGAAGAACTGGTTTTTGTGTCATTCTAAAAATAAAACGAATGTATATTGAATGAGTTTAAAAAGTCATTAAAGTTTTTTATAAAGAATAAAGAATACGCCTGCAACAAAGAAACTATGTTTTTCTTTTCAATGATGGTAGGCTTGTTTTTAAGTCTAATAAATTTCTTACGTTTAACGTGATAGTTTATTATTATTATTTTATTATATAATCAAGTGATTGATTGTATAGCATGGAATCGCATTGTTAAGCTTTCGATACACTTGCCTAAGAATATATCATATTTTATCGAAAAAATTCATTTAGATCGTTTCCCACAATTGAATTTTTTTGTACACATTTTGAGAATAATATATTTCTATTCACTAAAAAAGGCATTACTGTATCCAAATAAATATTTGCTTGAATTTAGAAAATTACTTAATTTAAGTAAAATCTTGTTAAATTCACCAAATATTTATTTGGATTTATTTCAAACCAATTGCACTGAGATGTCATTATTCTCAGTGTTGAAATAAAATAAAGCAAACGAAAACGTGTATACATAATCTTATATCAATACTGCGTTTTCCCAACCATTGCCAATAAATTTCTACAATATCTTTGCTACTATCAATATCTTTTTCAAGAATTCGTTTCTCAATATATTGCAAATTAAATTTTACGTAAAGTTCAATAACAATGCATCGATTATGATAAGAAATGTAAATGTTGCACACACAGTAAATTGGCATTTAAATCAAAAATATGGTATCACTGTCATCTACATTCGCTTACCATCTCGTTACTTATTATCGTTTCTTTCGTGTATATATTTGGGTGAAGAAATATCAAAAGTTGATAAGTTTTGTAACTTCAGCAAAATGCTTATCAATATTCAAAGATAAGCTTTTTGTACTTCAGGTATTTTTCTAATTTATTTCCAATTAATTAATTCAGCACATTCTAGTTTTTTTCCAAAAAAAAATCCCAATTACTAATTTTCAATAATATAATATATTCAATACAATAATTAAATAAAATATTAACTTTACATGGATTCACCCATATATATATAAAATACATGTACTCAAAATTGGCATTATGTAGCCTGAACCGTCGTGTCTCATGCTCTCGCGCGATTCGCCATACATGCCATGCATCCAGCTAACGTAACGTTAATCACCCGCATTTCTTAGCTCCACTAATCTGATAATAAATGCAGCGAAGCACGTGCTCAGCTAACTTGCTCTGCAAGTTAGTTTGCTTGACTTTTTGCACTGTATTATCGATGCATTTAATCGCTTGTATCAGATACCTACATAAGTAAACTTTTTGTCGTTTGCATAATTTCGTAATTGCGAAGAGTGCGAAGTTGATTACCGGTAAAATATATTGCATCTTGATTATTAGTTTTCTTAACCTTTTTACAGAACCTCGTTTAAATGATTGATTGTGTGTAAACCATCGTATTTTAATAAACTGGATTTTATTGGCACGGTCTAGTAACCTGATGAACATCGATATATCATTCCACTAATTCCTAAACACAAAGACATTGTTTGTATACGCAACTTTAAATAAAAATGTTTAATAATTGAATTACTGTAAAGAAGCATATTCTTAATTAAATTCTGTTAATCGCAGCATCCGTCCCCATATATAGCAGTGAAAAAGTAGATCAAGGACTGCCACTTTACGCGTTTAACGAAAACCGAATGATCAATAATTTTTTTACTCAATCAAACCTGTGTATTATATTTTGTGTTTAATTTTTTTTTTACAATATCCATATTTGAGATATAGATAATTTCACAATGTTGTGACATCAAAGATACAAAATTATCAGTTAAAATCTAATCGTTGCATTTTAAATATGAATTTCATACTTTTACGAGTCCAAGACAGCAATCATATTAAACAAATTTTCTTTTTTATTAGAGGATTCTAGTTCTTCATTCTAATTTAATTAACATTAAGTATATCTTAAAATTGTTTCTAACTGATAAAAAGTATTGAAAACTTCACTATTATAACTTGCAAGTAATTAATATATAATAGAACAGTTGATTATGTATAAAAAAATTTTTTCAAACGAAACTTCATCCTATAGAAAAAATATTTATATTCGGAATTGCATTAATCATAATATTGATTCTATTTTTTATTATTCATTATTCCTCTTTCTTACTGTTTTCATCACTAGACATATAATTGGAATTTCAAATCAAACAATTAAATATGTGTGAATATTTACAATATAAATTAAGATATTTGCAAAAAAAAATGATTTTACTGTAGATAAATACATGTTATCAATTACTAATCTTGATAATCGTCAAAGAAAGTCTACCCGGCTCAGGCAAACAGTAGGCTAATACTAATCATAAATCCGTCTCTATAAAGATCAATAAGATCTTGGTCTTCAAGGTCAGATTCATAGGGGGCAAAGAACCTTCTTTAATGAGGAAATATTTATTTTTTGTTGCAGATAGTGCTAAAACGCTAAAAATTCTCCTGAGTTTCGCGGTCGGAGGCCTTTTAGGGGATGTCTTCCTTCATTTATTACCCGAGGCTTGGACCAATCATGCCGCAGCGAATAAAGGTTTTTATGATGAATCTTTAATTTTTATGATTAATTTTTTTTTTCTCTGCGTAAGACTCATTATTGTTAAAGGCAGTAGCTTTTAACATTATTAAAAATGATTAATTAAATGAGTCATCGGTGCACCAGAGGTCAAATAAATACAATTCATTGTTCATTATTCATGCGTTATGCGAATACGATAACTATATATTGCTAATAGATATGCGACGTTGACTTTTTTAGAATATGCATACTATTTTTCCTGTTCATTTTAAATTTTATCGCACAGCTACATATTTTACCTAGCATATTATTTAGATAAAATTTTATGTAATCATTGGATGCCTTACAATTAGCTAACAATTATTAATAACAGCATACCTGCAATTTTTTCTAACGTTTATTTAGTATTCAAGAATTAAATATCAATATTTTAAACATCAAAGGATTTCGAAATGTTAAACGAATAAGCGCATACATTTTTTCTCGAATACAAATTAGCTGTAAATTTAGAGACGTATACAATTTAAGTACAATTTAAGTACATAAATATTTATAAATATATTATAGGTATACATACAATAAGAAAATCTTCTATAGTTCTACTTTATTAACATACAAATGCACATGTAAAACAGTTCTTATATAATTGTAACTATTATTTAATTTAACAGTTATTTAATTGCACGAATTAGTATGAAATATGTATAACAAGAATTGAAGTAAATTTATAAGAATGAAAATTATTGTCCAGGTTTTATACTGGTTTATTGAATTCAAATTAGTTATACTATTTTTACTTTTAACATTGTGCATTCCAGTAAAGAAAAAAGCTTTGTGTATCTTAATGTTTCTCGATAATTTTATTATTTAAAATTTAAAAATCGAAACGTGGCTATAAATAAAGATTTCTACTACTTACCTGTAGTTGAATTGTTCGTTTAAAAACAAAACAGCGATTGCAAATCAGTAAAAGTATAATTTAGCAACATTGCAGCCTCATACGGTAATAAAATTTAAAGTGCACCCAGACCCTTACTCTTATCAACTAAGCCGTATATTATACTAAACAATGTCATTTCCTTTCAGGCAAGGGCAACGTCAATCACGCGTCGATGAGCTGTGGCCTATGGGTACTGTGTGGCTTCCTGGTCTTCGTCATCGCGGAGAAAATGTTCGCCCAGAGCAGCGCCGATGACGAGACGAGCAGCGCCGACGACGAAGATGCAGCAGCAGCAGCAACCAAGAAAGTCACCGAGCACGAGAACAACAATTGCAAGACGCTGGAAGACTGCGGGAAGTTCGGCAAGAATGGATTCGCCAATGGCGATGCGGCCAAGCTCAATTTGAGGATAGAACAGCAGCAGAAGAATAGATTGAAGATGACGAACGGCGTTAATCATAAGAACGGATACACAAATGGATACATCAAGACCAATGGTGTGAAGCAAAATGGAATTAGCGCCATGCGGGAATCGAACAATGATCAAGGTTAGAAACTTACTATTGCAATAATTGGTGAAACATCTGATGAGTTTATAAATTTTGTGATAAAATTGTATTTCTAAAATACGATTTGATACTTAGAATAAATTAAATAATAAATTACATCTCCATGATTGTATTAAATAGGTAGAGTAAATTCGAAAAATTGCAGAAACAAAGTGACAGACGCTTTACGTATAAATTGCATTATTCCGAATAAATAGTAAAAATTTCATAGTTATGTATAACAAGAGGGTAGCCTGAGACTGTGAACAGTAAACATAAAAATATCAGTATCTGTATACACTCGTCTGTATAATAAATTGGATCTTTTCCTTTTGAGTAAAAAGGTCAAAGACTCTTCATGTCCTAAATTTGGCAACTTCCTCTTTAATTGTAATAGAGGCAAATGTGAGGGCACCTTTCTCTTAAAATCTAAAAACTATATGTAAGTGAAACTCACTTGAAAATCCTGATATTAATAATTGTGTTAACATTATGTAGATAAGGAACTGTGCAAAAAGAAACCGGTAGAGCAGGAAAGGACAAGGGACAGGCCAAAACGCATCTCTGGCTATCTCAATCTCATGGCGAACTGCGTGGATAATTTCACACACGGACTGGCTGTAGGTGGCTCCTTTTTGGTTTCCTTCAGGCTCGGTGCATTGACTACTTTCGCCATACTGATCCACGAAATACCGCATGAAATCGGTGACTTCGCGATTCTGCTGAGAAGTGGATTCAATCGATGGGATGCCGCAAAGGCACAGCTATTGACGGCCATGGGTGGCGTATGCGGGGCATTTGTAGCCGTTGTTTTCTCTGGTGATGCTGTCGGTAAGAAAGCACTTTATTTGGAAATAGAGATTTAGATAGTTTGTAAGATCGGTTTAAATGGTTAAATTCAATTTCCCGAGTTAAGGCCCGTTTGATCAAAATAATGAAAGCTTATTGTCTGTACTTTTGGCTTAATCTTTGACATCTTCTCTACGATGCATGTTGGCTTAACTTAAAAACAAAGTCTAAAGCCAACTATGATTTTTCATGTATTTTGATTAAATAGGCCTTAAGTCAGCTGGATCTCTCTGAGGCCCATTTAACAAAACCCTAATCTCATATTTTCATCAATGAATGCCTGTAGAGTTTCTTTAAAATCGGCTTTCCAGACTCTTCGGTTTATCCTTGTTAATCAACTTTAAAACATATACAAAGCATTCTCTATAAAGTACTTTCATTTTTTCAGAATCAAAGACAAGCTGGATACTTCCATTTACTGCGGGTGGTTTTCTACATATAGGAATGGTCACTGTTTTGCCGGAACTCCTGAAAGAAACCGACACCTGGGAATCGCTGAAGCAGATTGGCGCCTTACTTACTGGCATCGCAGTTATGGCATTTTTAACGATCATGTGCGACTAGATTAGGCAATTTTTGGCGATTAAATGAGATTCGGTTTGAAGCGAAACTTCAGGATACTCCATTAAAGCAAAGGAAGAAAATTTTTGTTGGAAAGCAAGATAAAAGCGTGAACCACTTTGTAATATATTTTTTAAACCTCGCAATTTTCTTTTCATGACAAAGTGAATGACTTTGATGATACTCATTTTTCGCTTTCAACAAAGTATTTCTTCCCCTGTGATTGATCAGCAAAAAAATTGAATATTATGTATATAAGCGTACGTTTGAAAGATGTTATGGTATGATACGGCCAATTAGAGAAGAAATTTATTTTTCACTTGATTTAAAAACGAAACTGTTTTGCGAAGTAACATTATTTTTTTACGCAGACACGTCTGACCAAAGCGTAATTCGGTGATAGAATAGCATCGCTTCCTTTTCCGAAGCTCAAAATCTTGACCGTTTTTTACTCACAAAATAACGATCTAGACAAATCAGTATTGATGTACTGTCATTCGAACACAGTAAACAGAAAAACAAACGAAATTTTTTTTTTACTTACATTTTTTTACACAACACTTTTCATTGACGTAATGTTTATAAAGTTCAGTTCGTGATTTTGACGAACTGTGAGAAAAATAATGGGAACAGAAAGTCGCTAAATGAAGTTCCTAGAACCATTGTAAATAAGACTCTGGGCTCTTGAAGTCCTCTGCGTTGAAAAAATAGCTTGTTGTAAAGATTCCTGCTGGAAGGGGAATCGAATGGTAAAAAGAAAAAGAATCGCGTTGCTAATTGGTTTCGTTGTTTTCTATCAAATACAAAAGGTATTGTTTGTTTGAATAGACGCCAAATGAAAATTAATATATTTTTGAAAAAAAGAATGAAAAAATGTGTAATTGAAGAAAAAAGTTGGTGGTTCCGTATTCATAGCTTATACAATCGATCCTTGTACTTAACAAACATAGAACAAGGTCTCATGTTAATCAGCGGTAAAAGCGAGTAAAAAATTTTGGCGCAACGTGTGACCACCACATTTTGTAAATAAACTATGATATTCCATAAAACTTGTTTTCTTCTTTCAAAGTTTTTCATTTAGTTATTAGATAATCTCATACAACATTTTTTTCTAACAGTGAAATTTTAACAAAATAAGATAGTATCATTATTATACAAATTTAAAAATAGATTTATTTTTTATAAAATTATTGACTGATTATCGATATACTTTGTTCATTTAAGTTTATAGTAAAAAATTTTTTTTTACAAATTATCGTTTTCTATTACGTTAAGTTTCATTTTTTAAAATAACAGTACGCATGATTTTTATAAAATAATTTATTACAATATTAATAAACAACAATTTTATAAACGTATACTCATTCAATAGTTCATAATGTTTATAGCACTCAGTCTATTGGACTAGGAGTAAAGAATTTATAAATGCATTTGTCAACAAAAATCACTATAACGAAGGGTTTGCATTAATGGTATATTTACAATGGATATGAGCAAATATGATGTTGACAACTGCTATAACTCGTCATGTAACTGTTCACTTATGATAACTCGTAATTTTGCGAGCAATTCTTGATCAAAAGAGTTTAAATTTTCACGGTCTTCATTTAACTTAGAAGAAGCATCATATATCGCCAACATTTTTTGTATTTCTCGTAGAAGCTCTGTTTTCCTATCCATCAATTCAGCTTTACAAATTGAGCTAAGAGTTATCATACTTTCATAAATAACTTGATGAAAATCGTCGATTTCAGAATTCGTCTTCAAACTTCTTATCATCAAATCTATTAAATTTTGACAATACTTTTGCATTACAAGTTTATGTTCAAAATTTGTTAAATCATACTCATTTGTTCTCCTTAGCCTTTGTTGTTCATCTTGAATTTCTTTAAGATTTTGCCGCTCAACGGTCAAATCATTAATCAAATTTAATACTCTAGTTTGAATTTGAACCTGACCATCAACTAAAATTTTTCCAAAAATCTCCAAGCCTCCATTATTGACAAGAGCTTTTTGGGCAGCTGGAAAATGTCGTACCAAAGCTCCAAGAGCAAACAAACATCTAGATTTTACTTCTACTTTGTTAGTGACAGTTAACATGTGTAAAAGTTTTTGGACAAAATCATTTTCTAACGCTTTTAATTGTACTTTTGGATTTGACTGAACTGCAGCGCCTAGTAACCTCAGAGCTTCTGCTTTTACTTCAGAATTGGTTGAATTCAAAGAGGGAGAAATAATTTTAGACATTCTGAAAAAAAAAATAATAATTTAAATAAATGATTTTTGGCATAGACTATAACTATTAAATCTAATAATATTTTTAATAATATCTTAATTTAATTATCTTAATAATATTTTTGTTTATACACTGAATACTAAATAAATCAATTTTTTTTATTGTTACTAGAAGGTTGAAATTAGCTTACCCTCCCATATCAGTGAATATTTGTGCATTATCTATTTGGTGAATTAGATATTCCATATTATTCAGTATTTCTAGTATTTCTTCAACCATTGATGTATCAAGAGTTCCAGTGGTAATAGACTCTGTATGGGGTTCAAACTGACTAAATAAACTAGTTAGTACATCCGAGTCAGTAGAAACATTCAAATTTAATGCTTCTAATTCTTCTTTTAATTCTGTGTAACTCCTAAACTTTTTTCTTCTTTCTTGCTTAATATCTTTATTATTCTATAAAATATTTCAAATTAATGTCAAAAATAAATAGCAATAAAATATAAGATATAAGATATTACTAGAATCATGCATCTAAAAACTATTTAATAGTCTATACCTGTGATTGTAATGAAGAATCAGATTCATCGGATTTAATTTTCTTTAACATGGCTTTTAATTCATCAAAAGGAATTTTCACTTGATCAGTTGGATCCTCTTTTTCTAATGAATTACTTTCTTCGTCTGTCAAAGACTCGTCTGGGTGTATTGCCAAAGAATTTTTCTGTGCACTATCTACAGTTTCCTCTGAGTCTTCTTCTACTTCATTTTCATCCATTAATTTAGCTTCAGTTACCCCAGTTTGTAAATTATGTCTTATGTGCAGCCCAGCAGGTATAGGAGTTCCTAAAAACGTCATTTATTTAGAGTATATTTATAGTATACTATCAGTAAATTTAAATCAAACGTATAAGTAAAATCATGATGCAACATTACAAATTATTTATTAAAGCATTTAAAATTTATTCTTAAAATTTTTTTATTTATGACAGAGGATTCAGCGCTTGTTTCATGCAAAAATTTAATAAAAAACATTTTGTTATTTCATGAGAATTTAATTTATAAAACATTGCACAGTCTTCAAGTAGATAGGTACTTATTCGACTGACGTGGTCTTTTCGACGATCTAGAAATGTCACATGTACGATGTGTATATAGCTAATAAGTAAAAGTACAAGACAAAAACTTACCCTTTTTCACCGTTTGCCATTCTTTGGTGGGCACGAAAATACTATCGTTCTTCTTAGTATCGGTGGCAATTGCAACTGACGCAAGGCCGAAAATTGCCAAAAAAAGCATTAAAACCTTGCACATGTTGACGCCGATAGAGAGCCACGTTGCAAAATATAAAAACGTGTACACAAAATATCTGTCAGTAATAGTAGATGTTTCAAGGGAATCAATTTTTGCAGACGTTAGAAACAAAGCTCGGCAATTAGAACCACGAACACCTGTCTTCAACTTTCCTTCTAATTCGAAAGTGAATTACGTGTCCCTCAGAATATTTACATCGTCGTTGCGCTAACGCTGCTGCAGCAGTTCGCTCCATATTCTATACTACCTATAGATATAAGTATGCCTTACCATCCCAGCTGACTATAGTATTTTCTCGGCCCAGCTACTGCACATGCGCACTAAGCTGATTTGGACCAATACCATAGCGCCGCGACGTTGCCGCTCTTCTACACGCACGTGTTTTTCTGCGGATGCCCTTTTGTTTACTTCGTATATACAAGTATACTTGCTCGGATGATATTGCTCCGAAATGTTTGTGTATTTAAGGAAAGAGTTATATTATCATTATAAACTTATGCATTTAAATTTATTGCTTCAACTAAAGCATCATCTCTAAAACATCCTGTAAATGTAAGATTCTTGATGAAATTTTGAGGTAATATTATCTATTATTTATAATAATAGTATACTTTATTCATATTTTTCTATATTGTAACTGTCGTTAATATTAAAAAAAAAAAATTAAATCCACAAAAAAAGCAGAAATATATTTTTTGATTATTTTGGAGCAGTGTGTCATTGGCATTTCCAAATAACTTAAAACTGAAACTGTGTCCTACAAAAAGTAGCATGATACTTAGGTAAGTATAGGTTTAAATACCCTATTTAATCTTGTTAACTTTGTTCAAGCAAAGTAACTAACAAGTGTCAGAGCCAATGGCCACAACAATTATTGAATGAATTAAACGAATAACAAGCATAATTGGATGAAAAGTTAATAATTTCATAGCTTTAGGTTTGGTAGCACTGGAGGTGCATGCGCAGACCGTTTCGAATATTTGCGCGCGCGTCCATGTACAATGTCATATGCAGTTATATACTATATAGGTACTTACTACGAGCTATACGAGGCTCCTATTGTATAGTGAACCGTGTACGGCGGGTTGGGTTTTGTGCTAGTGTGGACGCTCTCATCGTAGGTGGTATTATGTGGGATATTACGCGTTGCGTTACACCAGAACTAAAGAAACGACTGCCCGCGAAGACGAGTGGAGAATTGTAATATGTAGCGGTGTCTGATTTTTTTTCTACTCAACCGAGCAAAAGCCATCGGATACTCGCGCTTGCCTCGTCGGAGAGGTATATTTTTGTCGTAAGCGACGACAGAGACTTTATCGCCAGCGTCTAGAGGCTCTGAAAGGGAGGAGAGAAAGAATCGCTTTAATAGCCCTTTCTTACTCTTCTCTTATTGTGATATACGATATGTGTACTGGTGTTGACTCTCGATGAGAATTGCTCCGAAAAAATAGATGAGCCTGCAAGATAGTCTATTTTCCGAGGACGTGGAGGAGGATCTCCAGCACTTCTTGAAGACCGACAAGCGCAAAAGGTAAGCTTTTTCTTTGTGGGCTTTTCCATGACTAAGAATGGCTGGGATGTTGCTTAGACGAACATAACCTCGTTATTGTTTCACTCCGATAAGTCACGTACGATCTCGCAAGATTCTGCTCTTTCAACTCGTGTGCAAATTAGTTAACCAATTCTACTGCTTATTATTTTCCAAGATGTTTGTTAGCGTTTAAGTGGGCTTTCGACAATTTTCGAACCCGGCAAGCATATAAACAAAGATGATAACTTTGTTCTGGAGTTTTTTTTTTTCCTTTTTTTTTATAGAGAATGCGAGCTAAGAAAAAGATTATTTCGGTATTGTTAAAAGTGACTTTCAAAAATACCAAAACAATCTTTATTTAAATAAAGAAAATGTATTTTGTGTTTGTTAAAACTACTCCAATAATTCTTCTTTAAGAATTGAAATATACCTAGATTAAATAAATAAAAACAAAAGCTACAAAATTTATAATTTATTTATTGATAATTTTTTTCGGTCAAATTTCATTATACCTATATATTTTAAATTATATGTATTAAAATTGACCTCATTATTCAAGTTATTACTGTGTTAAAATGATAAAGAACAATAAATATATTACCGTGATATTTATTTAATAGGAGTCTTATCAAAAATAAATAGAAAAGAAACAATGAGTATTGAAAGAGAGCATTTATTCTTAATAAAAAAATTAAGGCATCAAATGCATACTAAAAAGCTCAAAAATAACTGTTATTTTTTGTACAACAAATAAATATACTGCATAAAATGTAGGAACAAAAAAAAACTTTAACCAAATCAAATATCATCAGACAAAAGTATTATTATATACATTATGGTATAAGACTGGCGTGAGACTTATCAATGCGTTTAATGCAGACGAATACAAAGTCAACAATTCTTAGATTTTATTTTCTATAAATACCATCAAGAAATAAGGTAAAAATAACAAGAGTATCGTGGCAATGTGCTTATAATAACAACACGACGGACTTCTGCATCTTCGCGAATTAAAATTGTAAAATTATATTTGGTCTCGTATTTGGTTGATTAGACTTGCGTTTTGAACAAGTCAATTCATATAATGGTCCTTTAAAATCAAATATTTATTTAGATTTTTCAAAACTATCTGGTCATATTACAATCAAAATGAAGCGCTAATTACATAAAAAATTGATACGAGGTACATGTATATTTAGCGCATTTAGAATACCGAATACAATATTCGATGTAGATCGAACGTGATCGTATTTATTTTTGATTAATTCTGTTCCGCTGTCTAATGATTTCAAAAAATGAGAGTTTTCACTGACCGCTAGCATCACCTTTTTGAAGGAATAATGTATTTTGAAAATAAGTTCAAGCTGTTGGACTCACTGAATTCTTTAAAAGATAACAATGATTATTGTCTTTCATTACGGTGCTGCGTCCGGTGTATCATTACATATTAATATAGTTACTTTAGAAATCTACATAAATAAGTGAAAATAACGATGCAAGCGTATCATTCAAAACTACCTAAATTTTTACTTCTTTCAAACCTGTAAAGGATCGAATGATCATAGGAAACGAATTATATCACTGTACATTTTGTATTCGGTCCGCGACTAACCCACTATATACGTAACATTGCACAACGGGGCAAGAATAATCGTTCCCGCCGAAAAAAAAGATAGAACAAAAAAACAAAAACCGAACGATCGAAAGCAACAAAATGCAAATGGACCACGCGCACAACGCACTAATCCCTAACCGCATTGTCTCTCTCTCGCGAGCGCGCGCGTAAAACCGGTACTTTTCGATTCGCCTTTTACCATTCTATCCGCGCGATGCTTTTTGTTTTTCGTTGAATATATAGGTAACGGCAACGCGCACTCGGGAGCGCACTCGTCAGCAGCGGGGGCTATAGATACTCGCTCTTTCACCGCTCCAAACACACATCGGATAAATCGAAAATGAAATAAATAAGAAAAAGAATCAACCCGTAAACACGCGTCCTTGCTAAAATATCGACACGCGACCGCGCGCGCGCACGCATCCGTATATTGCAAAAAGCAAGAAAAAGATCCCAGCAGCAGGAGCAGCCGGAGCACGCGGCTATAATATTGTGTAAGGCAAAAAGTCCCGGTCGGTCGTTGCACACGCAAGAGATCGCCGAAAGAGAAAGTGCCCCGGCGCGCGATGCCTATTACGTAAAAGTTAACGAGCCGCGCGAGGCGAGCGCGAGCCTCGGCTTGTTCCGGCCCCCAGTCGTATACAGAACTGCCTTGGGCCATCTCTCGCCAGGCTCTCCGTTAACTGTGTGCCGGTGCGCCGACGTATGTACCCGCACACTTCCAGGGCACCGCGCGCGGCCAATACCTGTCCCGCGGGCCGCGGCTGTACGCGCGTCGCATTCACCTTCCGAAGGCCGCGGCTGGCCTGTGGCCTCCTCCAACTGCCACTTGCTCTCTCTCTCTCTCTCTCTCTCTCTCCTCGCGTATATACACTCGCGATTCCGTAGCCGCGCGAGATCGACTTTTTCTGCTTGCTCGCGCGGATCGGTGTATCTTCTTGGATCGGTGGGATTTGTGTCTATGTGTTTACCTATAGTAGAAGGGGCGGCCGCGGAACTCGCGAGAAACTTTCTTTGAGGAAGTGCAGTTATTGCGGTGTGTTTATAACGCAGTTCGTGCGCAGCAGCAGCAACAGCAGCTTGTTTGATAATGCGCCGAGCGAGGAGGAAGAGATTCTGTTAGTTTAGCCGCGCGAGGGGGCCTACCCGCTGTACTGGCCAGTCTTTGCGCGCGGCCGAGATCCTGGACCTGCTCTGCCAGGGCTTTCCACTTTTTCGCTGCGCGATGCGCCGCGACGAGGGTCTATATATCGAGGTATAATATCATTCCCGACTAGGATGTGTGCCTGTGTGTGTGATTTGTTTTGCGCCTGGATGCAGTGGATAATCGTCCCGTTGGCCGTATACGCGGATTGATCCTTGTTTCAGGAAGTAGCATGATTTTTTCCGAGGTCTTTAGAGGTAAATAACCACGGTTTAGCTCTGCTCACCGTGTTTGTATATTATACTCTTTTTATGGCTTGGTCCTTTGTCTATAACAGTTGATAATATTGTTGCATCGAGTTATGTAACGCTGCATACTGTTCTATTTTGTTAGAAATATCTAAATCGTTTTTCACCGAATGCGATAAGACATCGGTAAATATCGATATATAGAATGCCATATAGGTATATCAAGATTTTTCTAATTAAACTGCAGATGAAAATACTCAAATAATATACGGAATGGCTAAAGTAAAGTAAAAACTTGCTCTTTGTTATTAATTCTTCGAATTATTAAAATTCTTCCAACTATACATTCCTTACTTGCTCATAGATGACAGAAATATTTTTCAAATAAAAAGTAGCGTTTACCTATAGGGGCAACGTGCGAAACCTAAGTACGTCACTATTTCAAACGTCAAAAGATGTTCAATTTAAAAAAAGACTTCGCACCCTTGAAAGGAAAGTACATAAAAACATAATTGAAATTTAGTATCTTTCTATACTCGTCTGTTTCTACTTCCAAGTATTAAGCATAGACAATAATCAACTCGACTATTTTTCAGGTACTTCCCTTTAAGTGTATTTGAATTTAATTTTTTTTATATTAAATGTCTTTTCGTACTCTAAGTAGTAGTTCAAGTATCGTATGTTGCCCTTGTGATTTTATTAAAGTCAGGTATGAGCTTACTTCTTCTCACTGTGTTTGAATCTATTATTTGTTTATCTAATCAAAAACAAAATTATTATATTTATTTTCGGCATAGTAACTGCGAATAATCTACTTTTCTAAATAATTATTCATATTACCTATTACAAGATTAAACATCTATCATTTTCGTATTAAAAATCCATTTCTATCAAGGAACTACAGTAATCATTCTTATATGCCCTAATGATGTCTAGTACTGTTGAAAAATTAAAAATTTGATTTTTACTTCTAATAATAATTTATACCAGAGTGCAATATAAGTAAATTCAGTCTCACTGTAAATTTCATTCGGTTATGTATATATGAAATTTTCTGATAGTCATAATAATCATTTGAAATTATTCGACATGAAGTTTCATAATAAGTACAATCAAATGATTTAATTAACCAGGGGTTCGGTAAACACCAGGAACTGGAACCTTTACGATTAATTTTCAAGACCAAAAGTGTGAAAAACTACGGCTGTAAAACCAGCAGGTTGCAACAATCTTTTGTTATGCGAATTATGAGATATGAATTCAAATTATGTAAGTAGAAAGCTTTTATCGAAACTGAAAGTCTATATATATTCTACGTGGAACTATATCAGTTCTACATAAGAAGATCATTTTACTTCCATAATTTGCTTTTTTCAAGTAGAAAAATCATTCAATTAAATTACTAAATTTAACTTTCATCTTCTCTACAAAAATAAAAAGTCCTATAAAAAGCATAATAAATATTTACAATGTTCGTAGTTAGAAAAATAATAGTTCGATTCAACAAAAAATAATATTAAAGAAATACAAGCTAAAGCAACATTATAGAATAAGACGAATAATCGAAGGTGTGTTTATCATAAAAGAAAGTCCGAATTCAATGAATCATTGTATCTTTTTCAGAGTTCTCGTTTTTCCACCAGTCAACAATTACAGGCGATTTCTCATCCACCAGCTGGTGCAGGATCGCTTCGCCGATTTGTTACAGACATTCTCCATTGGTCAGAGCTTCGCAAGAAGAACTGTCGTCTGCTACAAATCCGACTTTATAGGGTATTATACTTGCTTGGTTACTTTATTGCACTTTTTGCATGCTTTCTATTCCTAGAGAATAGAGTGAGGTATTTGGAATTGCATGCCAAAAAAAACAATGGGATTCTTACTGCGGTAAACACAAGTATCGAATTGAGCTTAATCGTATTTATAAAATATATCGTTAAATTTATATTATTTTTAAAAGGTATGATAAAGTTTAGTTACTGTTAAAATCATAAAGAACCAAAGTAATTTCATTATTATTTCTTATTGCACAATATGATTATGCATAAAAAAATTAAAAAGAAAGGTAATAAATCCCTTTTTATATGTTAATTATTAAATAATCACTTTAACCGTAAAACTACCAGCCTCGTTCACTCATTAACCACTTTTAAATCACTTTCAATTTTTAAAAATATAAGAAAACTTTTTTTTTGTTTTCGAGATGCATATATACTGTATGAATTAAAACAAAGTGAATGATATATATTATAAATAACTGAATCAGTTGTAAGCATATTTTAATAATTACTTAATTTTTTTATTGTTGCCTCAGCATCTAAGAAATGAATTTAGACATAGAGAAGGAGAATCCATTATAGTTTTGGAGGAAATTCTGGTCAAAAAATCCTATTTTCAAAATTTGTATTTTTCCCAATCAGTGATAGATCTTGATTACACTCGCAAAAACACTTGCTACGTACTTTTGCAAAGTCCGCATCTTTCCTATTACAAGCAGTCGCTTTATAAATCTTCTAGAAATTGCATATCTAATATGCACAACGGGAGTTTTCCTATTAATAAATTCTACTTCTTCATCAATAGAAAAATATTCTAATTCTGCAAGATTCAGCTCAAGTTGTTCAGTATAATTTAATCCAAGCTATCTAAATATATTAAATACCCGTACTAACTTTCCACAAAACTTGAATATGTATATAGATATTTATCTTAAATAGTTATAAAAATATGGAAAGGCATTTAATTATAAAAATATGCGTAGAACAGCTTAACCGCATTTATCATTCGGACCTCGTGAAAAACCGTATTTAGTTTTTCGTACGCTTATAGAGCTAAATTTTGATACCGTACGTAAGCAAATTGATAAACCTACTGCAATTATCCGAGTACTGTATTTTACAATTTAACGTTAATTGTATTTAATTCGCTACTAATTAAATAAAATTTTCAATGCAGGTTACCGCAAGTCAATGGTGTTTCGTCACCAACAAGCGACAGCGTCACTGGTAAAGTCTCGCAAAAAATGGGAATCGAGAGTCAGTGCACGCCTTCCTCATCGCCTGAACACTCTGCCCATAAACCAAGACAGGGTAATGAAGAAAATTTTATTTCAATTTAGTTAAACGATAAACACAATGCACAAATATTAATTTCGCATATATATGATATATGTAAATTGGATAAAAGATATAATAAATAAATATTCTTTTAAATAGAAAAAATACAAGAATAACTAAATGCAAGGAACTAATCAATAGAGAATAAATATTGACATAATTTAATGGTTAATATTGGAATCTATTTTCAGTAAAATCAGTTCCCGCAGTAGAAATATATCGACCACCTGCCGCGAGAAGAGCTAGACTGGAAAAATCGCCTGCAGGACCATTACCAGTCGATAATAATTCATCTTCAGATGTTTGTGCGAGGTAATAAAAATAAAATGCTGATCAATATGTGAAAATAGTTTTTAAGACTATTCAAACACGTTCCGGTTTAGAACACATTTGGTTTTAGTGTCTTGAAAAAAAAAGTCATTCTAAAAGAATAAAAGAATAAATATGTATTTCGCTTATTAAGTTATTTAATATACACAGGTCGAATCGTCAGAAACGACCAGATCGCGCTGTGTACGTACCTCGACATCGGCGCAGCACAACGGATGCCGAGAACACAACTGTTCAGACGCAGGAGGCCCAATCGAAATCGCCAAAGGATGCATCGCGCGCTATCGCAAAACCGCCAACAGACAGAGTAGCAAGCGATCAAACAATGACCAAGGAAATGTCAACTACGCCAGTCCGTATGTCCTCGATCGAAAAACTAGAGGATCAAGCGACCGCTAAAGAAATGCCAGAGCCAATGGTTCCTCTAGTAGAAAATACGAAGGAACAAGTAATTTCGAAGGACACGCCAATGCCAACCGTAGCAGCGGCTGAACAAATCGAGGCTCGTGTAGATTCTAAGGAAACATCAACGATAAACGACTCTTCGTTCGAAAAAATGGAAGTTCAAGAACTTGTCGAGGACGCTGCAACAGCAACAGACGAGTCCACGATAGAACGTATGGAAGAAGAAATTCAACCTAGCGGAGATTCTGAACTGGTGTCTTTTTCAATGGAAAAATCAGAAAAGGAGAAGATAGATGAAGAACCCGAAGAATCACACCATTGCGTCGAGGATTCCGACAAGAGAGATCGGAGAAAATCAGACGAGATCGAAGAAGACGGCTGCAGCAAAGCTTCGGAAGTACAAATGAACACTTCGATCGCAGCTACGGGATCGGGCAATTCTAATGATTTGTGTAACAACGAAACTGGGCCACAATCGATTTCAAGACCAGAAAAAGTCGAGGACGAATCTTCTAATGAAAGCGATGAGAAAATAATCAAACAGCCATTAGTTTCCCAAGTACTGATAATCTCGTCAAATGAAATCGATAAGGAAACGAAAAGCTGCACGAAGCCCGTTGAACCGGTTATTCCTATGACGCCGCCGGAGAAAAAGGTTAAAAAGATTGTGAGGCCGAAGAGTAAACCTGCACCGCCACCCTTGCCGCCATCGAAAATCAATCGCGACGAATGCGATTGGGATAGTTTGTTTGACGATAACGGGGATTGCCTCGATCCGACGTTAATTGAGGAAGTAAGTTCATTACGATTTACGGGAAAAGTAGAATCGCGCTAATTAAAATATATTGTGTATGCTATATTAAAAATTTTTTATTCAAATATTGACAGAATCTGTCGGTAATGAACTGAAATGTTCATTATTTACCTGTGTATATTTCATTTATGAACAGAAATTCAGAACAGTTAATTTTTGTTTTTGACATTTCCATTTTATTTGCGTTATTCATTTCAGTTGACTTCTTCAGTCGGAGAAGTTGTGATAGAGAAGCCAAAAAGCAGCTACAAAACGTACTCTCGACCAGTTGAAGTATCTAGCGACGAATTTGGTCATGTATTAGAGATTTACAATTTCCCTTCTGACTTTAAATCCAGCGATTTAGCGGCTGTATTTAGTCCTTTTAAAAGTGGAGGTTTCGAGCTGAAATGGGTCGATGATACTCATTGCCTTGGGGTTTTTAGCAGCCCTCTTGTTGGTAATTATATTAAAACTTTATTATTCATTATTTATATATTATATATAAAACTGAATATATCAAATGAATTTTTATTATAATATTATAGGGGCTAAAATATTCATATTAAGCATCTCTTCTCTTTTTCAATTCCATTAAATGAAAATATTTTTATAATGTTTAAGTACTGTTAACAAACTTTCTTTGGATGTGTATATATATATATATATACATATATATGTGTGTATAGTATATATATAATTAGATTACCTAACCAGTTACCATAAACTGTACTTAAAAGTGTTCCTTTACTTTCTAACTTTCTAGTACACTGTTGATGATTATGCAAGGTTATCCTTGTTTTATTATTCATAAAAATTGTAGTTATGCACTATATTTCTAGTTCAACCATATTTCGACGACTTGGTGAAAAAAGTTTCTATCTCCAATTTCAATTCAGAATAGGTTCTACTTTACCAACGTGTTCTTTTCTTTCGTAGAAGTTAATACTTTAATACTACTTTGCTCAAGGATACCAACAATCTTTTTGTTTTGTATCTTCCTAAGTTTAGTTTCGATTGAGAGTAAGTTTTGATATAAATTTTTTCATATAAAATTTCACTTTTATGCAATTTCTACTAATTTAAAGTTGAAAAAAACATGTTCGTGAGATAGAACTTTATTCAAACTGAATTTTGGGATGGAACCTTTTTTCACCGTGCCGTCAATATAATAATATTGATGATGAATAATTTTTTCAAGTAAAATAAATAGTATTTTTACTATTTATACAAATTTATATTTTTTAGTGAATTAATTTTTAGTATTGTAAATAATTTTTTTTATGCTTAAATATAAAATTATATATCAATAATTCCGTTTTTAGCTGCTGAAGTTTTAGCTTCAGACCATCCATTTGTTAAAACAAGACCATTGAGCGAAGCAACTGCATCGAGTAAAACGAAAGCTCGAAGAAGTTCGGAATTTCTTCAGCCTTATAGAACTCGTCCTGAGACTTGTGCTGCTTTGGCGAGACGTTTAGTTACCAAATCACTTGGTGTTAAGCTTGCAACAGCAAGGCAAGAAAGAGAGCAAGAAAAAATCGTATTGCGCGAAGCCAAAGGTAAAATATAATGTGGAATCTTCTTTCGTTTGATTGATTTTTCAATTGAAATTAATTTTTTGAAATATAACGCACGTTTTTTTTCCAGAGAAAAAGAGGCTTGCTAATAAACAGCGTGAAGATGTATGGGAAGGCATTATTGCGGAGAAGCCAACGTCGTAGAAATTTTCATACAAAAACTTTATATCAATATCGAATCGCGTAGTTTTTTTATGCGGGTGGACGTGCCTTGTATTGGAGGGCTCAGGAAGATTTAAAATGTTTTTGATTTTAACATACGTTTCATCGCTATAATTGTATGTTTGATTTATTATTAAATCAATGCCTGAGACCCTTAAACGTGTGAAATAATAGAATTTTACGAGAAAAATGCCACATTGGTGTAAAACTGATGTTAACATTTATTTTGACTATTTTTCGATAACCCTTAGAAGATTATCATAGTATAAATCTTCAAACCACAGTTTCGCCGCTATGAAAATTATATTTTATAATTATGATAGACAATAAAATATTTTTAAATTTATGCATTGTTAATGAACATTAATAGATTTACTACAATTTTGTGATTCGCAATACTGTTCAATGACATACTGTTGTACCCAAGATTATGAATCAGTTTATAATAACTAGAAGTGATTTTTTACGCACAATCGCATAGATGAAATAGAACAAGACTCATAAAGGTTCATGATAAGTGATTTTCATTGTAATCTTTTATTTCTTGAAAAAATTGCAATGAAAATTCTACTCCCAAACTAATAAGCGTATTTTTGTACACTATCATCGTTAATATTCTAAATGAATAGATTTGTGCAACGCAGGACCTAGTCATTATATCAGAAGTGAGTTAACTATATTTGATGTTGCTTCATCATGTATTGAGGGAAACTTTAGGTCGGAAGTGTAATAAAAATATTTTATGAAACAATATAGTGTTTTTTACTTCAAATCCTATTTTCAACGTATATTTATCTTTTCGTATAAGAATACACACGTATCTACAAAAAAAAATCAAAATTCATTAGTATTACAAATATTTTATTCGTTTTATAAAAGCACGAGGGTGGCAGTGCCTCAGCAATTGGTATGTTTATATACAAGCTTGCGTAAATAGTTCATCACTTTGTTAATTACCATTTACCGCCCTTTTTCTTCTTCTTCTGTTGAACCTTCCTCTGTTGTTGTCGAGGTCCAGACGTTTCGGCAGCTGGACTTTGTCGGGGGTTCGGAGAAGGTTTGGCATTTGCCATTTTTGTTATATCGCTAAAAATTTTAATTAAATATTTTCTGCTCAATATAGAATTGTTATCATTAATTAATATTATACTTTTTAGCAATTAATAATCGAGTATAAGTAATGATTACAAAATTAAATTATAGCGAAATTTTACAATGTTTACTTACAATTGATCACTGGCTCCAGTTGCGGCTCCTTGTGTTCCTTTCATAGCAGCATCACGATTTCTCCTATCCCTCTTTTTCCTGAACCCGCTGCGTTCGTGCCTCGGCAACCATCTTTCTGGATCTGGTTGTGCATTTGCATCATAGTTCTTAGGTAGTTTTCCTTTGCGTTTTCTCTTCTTACGCTTCTTATCTACTACTTCAGGTTTACTACAGCAAAAAAGTAGATAAATTTATTAAAAAATTTTATTAACTTAAATAAAATAAAATAATTCAATAAGGGCATACCCTGGTGAAGGTTCGACTTTTCTTTTAACAACCTTCATACCAATTACCCAGTTGCTACTTTCTAGAGCATCTACATCTGTAGATTCAGTTAAATCGTGTAATGATGGAAGTCTTTTAGATAAGTTTTGAGCTTTTGATGGATCAAACTGGGCATATGCAACAATTAATTGAGCCAACGTTTTCGTATCGGAAGGTGAAGCAGCCAAAAGTTCTTCTAAGCTCGCTGCAGCCACAGCAACTTCACCACCTCTCAGGTGGAAGTCTGCGGCTTGGCGCCACAACTTTCCAAGGTTACCTGTACTTTCCTAGATTAAAAAAGAATTTAAGTCTTTAAGCTACAAATACCAAATTAAATTTATAATAAGTATAAAAAATTAATTTTATATGACATATACAACGTATAAATGAACACTGATACGCTATTTTTGTGTAACGAAAAATTCCTAGTTACCTTATTTTTCTTGTAATAATTGACAGCATTTTTGAGGACAGCTGAAGCCTTATCTCTATCTCCATTAGCCATGTGAAGAGTAACAAGTGTACTGACTATTCCTGGCAATGATTTTTCAGTTTCAGTCAAATTTTCTAATATTTTAATTGCTTCATCTCTTTCTTCATTGCTCAAGAGCAACTGTATACAAGCTAATTTTATTGGAAGATAATGTTCACCCCGAGCATGCTCATCAAGCAATTTTACTGCTTCTTTAGCTTTTCCTTCTTTTGCTAATTGAACAGATTGTACAGTAATTGCATCTATTGTCATATCTGGATAATCCTTTACAAACTTTTTGCATAAAGATTGACATTGTTCTCCCTAGAAATTTAAAGTCATTCATAAAATTTTTGGTAAATACTTAGTTTTGTTAACTACAATTTAAAAAGATAAGAATTTTATATAGAATTTAGATATCAAGGTTTTTGTATTCTTACCTGATTTGTGTAAAGAGCCAACAAACACTGATTGTATGCAATACTTTTCCGTTGTTTGGATGTTAATTTATGTTCTAAACCATCTTGAGTTGCACTTTTCATTCTCTTTTTACTGTCAAATACATTTTGGTCTTTATTTAGTGTTGCAACATTGTTACTTGCTACAGCGACCAAAGCAATATCATCAGGTCTCTTTTTAAGTGCTGCGGTATATAAAGCTTGGGCTTCTTTTTCTCTTCCTTGAAGTTGCAAACAGTAACCAAGTTGAACTCTTATGATTCCAAGCTCATCCTCTATTTCTTCTTCAGGTACTCCATCTTCTTCCAAAGAATCACGACATATTTTTTCTGCAGTACGCAATTTTTTTTCAGCTTTGACCAAGTTAGATTTATCACCATCGGTAACAGTTGCAATTAGTTGACATGCAGCATTATATGTTAACTCATACGAATGCTCTCTTAAAGAAGGGACATCTATTTTCTAAAAAGGGTTATGTTATTGTCTAAATATATTCATATGATAATAAAATAATATCATTTTACATAATTTGACAATAAATTGAAGAAAAATGAAATAAAAAGATACATTGCACTTACAGAACCTTCCAGTGCTAAATGAACAAGAACAGCAGCCAGATTTGTTTCTCTTTCATCTTCATAATCATCATTAGAGTTTTTTATAATATCACGATAAACAGCAAAGCAATCTTCATACCTTTCTAAGCGATAGAGAATTTGTGCTTTAAGTTCTTTTACTTTTAAAGAAGGATTTTGAATGTTTTCAATAATTTTTAAAGCATCTAGAACTTGATTTAAACGATAAAGGCAGTACGCCTTCTCAAAATCCAATTTCCTGCAATCAATCAAATTTTATATATAATCATTAATTATGACTAATGCAAATAATGAATAAATTTAATGATCAAAATATGAAACTTACGGAAGTAGTTTGGGATATTTATTGATAATCTGTAAGGCATCACTGAACTTGGATAACTGTATAAAACTAACCACTTTGCAATGAAGGGCGGCTTCATCATCATGTGAGAGTCCAAGTACTGAAAATTTAATCCAATACAATTAGTAAATATATTTTAAATTGTGTAGAAAAACAACAGCTGGTAGCATACGTAAAAATCTGTATAAAACTTACTTCTGTTAGTGGTTTTTAATGATTTCTCATATTCTCCATTTTGGCCTTGTTTATAAAGCTCAGCAAAGAGGAAATTAAGATTATTTTCTTTTGAAGCCATAGTAATAAATATTTATATTATTCGTATAAACTATCACTATCACTTCCAGCCATACCAAAGAATAACGACATCTATAAATTCCAAAATGCTGTTCCCAATTCCAATTATTCAGAAATCAGAACTTCAGATTGTTCCAATTGTTCCAAATGACACGTGTTCATTCAAATCTCTAGAGTGCGCCACTGTATGCCCATTTAGAAATGCGGGAATTTCAAACATAATTATATTGTATGGGTTACAAGTTGCATTTACAGTCAAATTCGTCTTGGCGAACTATTTAGTTACAGTTACTTTAAGCCTACGTGTGCGACAATGAAAATAGAATCCTTATAACAGGCAAACCGGAAATATACAAATGCAGAGAAAGGTTTTGAAACGAATAGTTAAAATTAATAACGAAGGTATGCATTTTGGCCATTGGAAGGCATGCAATGCATATTATATTGCACGCATGCACTCGCAACTGCATTATCCATGTGACGGCAACGTTGGCACACCAGCAGGAAGACAATCCGTACTCCCTCTAAAGCAACCCTGTTGAAAAAATCCAGCTGGATTTCCTGCTGGAATTCCAGGTGGATTCACTGGAATCCAGGTGAATTTGACTGGAAATCCAGGCTGGAATTCCAGGCGAATCCAGGTGGATATCCAGGTCCTGGATTTTTGCAACTAATTACTAAACATTCAATTTCACGTAGATCGGGTCACCTTATTAGGTGTTACCATGCGGATGATAACACTCAAACTGGGTAATAAAGCTTCAATATTCGAATTTTTTGTATTTTTACTAAATTTGAAAAAGCCAAAAAAATTCGAATATTGAAGCTTAGTTACCCACTTTGGGTGTTATCATCCGCATGGTAACACCTAATAAAGTCACCAAATCTAATTAGTTGCAAAAATCCAGGACCTGGATATCCACCTGGATTCGCCTGGAATTCCAGCTGGATTTTTTCAACAGGGATGACAAGTTAGCAGTCATACAATTTTATCCTCATTCTACTACACCTCATCCTTATTAGAATAACTTAAGGGGAGGTCGGAGCTAAAAACGTGTTTTTTGATTTGATGATATCTTTTTCTATTGATTATAAAAATGAAAACTTGGACTTGAGCGCCATAGTTCTCAATGTAATAAATAACCCTGTGCAATTTCAAGTGGATACGATTAGTCGTTTTTGCACAAAGCTGGAACTAGTAACCGACATTCACGCATTGAAAATTAACCTCAAATTCTTGAACATGCCTATTTCTGCATGTAACTTTTTTTATTTATCATTTTGAGTAATACCAGGAGCTGAGCGCCATAGTGC
>UELU01120212.1:0-11237 GCA_900490025.1 Megastigmus dorsalis | reverse complement strand
CTGGGCAATATTGAAAAAGTCCCACTGGGCACAAAAGATTTTGAAAAAGAAAAAAGTCCCACTGGGCAATATACAGTATCATGGCTAAATGTGCAGAGTTCACGATGGCCATTAAAACCCATGAAAAAAAAAAAAAATACAGTCTATGATATAGGACTGATGTATATAGTAGACGGGTCAAAGTTGTCCAGAGGAAATCTCTGGCGGATTCCGCAGGAGAATTTCCTAATATCTTAATGAATAAGACGAATTAATTGACAATCCGAGTGATATTATAATAAGCAAGAATATACTTAAATGGAATGTTTAATATTTGTACCCAGCATACTTGGACAAATTGAGCAATGAAATTGGACAGGTTTTCTTAAAGGTTTTCTATTGCAAAAAAAGTGAGAAAAAATTTATGATTAAAACTTTTGTTTCAGTTTTGATAAAGCATATATATTGTAAGATCATTCATTTAAACGGATTGCACGTAGTATTGGTAATAATTAAATTTATTGTATAATTATTCCGTTTCGTTTTATTTCTTATACCTCGATATAATGTTTTAATGATTATATATTTCACGTGTTAATAAGTTCGTCGTAAATAATCAATCCGAAGTCACAAATGACACATCACTAAAGATAGCTATGCTAGAGTAGTAAGACAGCTTATCAAGACTGCGAGAGCTACCTCTACCTTAATTTAGGTTTGGCAATAATACGTCGGCCAGGACAGAAAACAAGAGCAAGGCCCCAAACTCTCCTCCTTTCACACAATCAATCCTAATGAATTTCTTAAATTGATATCAACTAGCTCCAAAAGTGTGCTCCCGTCTCGATCGCGTGCGCGTACGGTGGCCACTCATTAATCCGAGATAAAAGTGAAACGAAGAAAGATTAATCGAGAGAGAAGCTAGCCAAATCGAACAATAACAGCATAGCAGCGCGACTCGAAGAAGAGCGAGGTCGAGTTATAGCTCAAATAACAAATGCTCGAAAAGTTTTCAAGCTTATACTCGAGAGCTGCGCACGTAATACCCCACGAGTTGGTCGAAACCGAGTTTGTTATGCAGCTATTCCCTTGTCGTAACTCGTCTATATACATGTATACACACACACGCATATATATATATATATATATAGGTATATAAGATAGGCGTAAGTAGGATGGTGGATCACGATTCACGGCTCCTCTCGGCTCGGCGGCTCTCATCTCTCGGCTTCTCTTCTCACGAGCATAGCGCGCGGACGGTCGCACTTTGATATCTTGGCTGATTGACCTCGCGGACAATTTGAAAGAATTGCCGGCTGGTGCAGGAGGCGCGCGCGCGCGATTGTGTATATCGCCCGGCAAAGCAACCGAGAGCTGCTTGATTTTTATGAGTCATCGTGTGTTCTCTCTGCTGATTGTGTATGTGCGCGTGTGTGTGTGCGTGTGTGCGATGTGTGCGTCTCGCGCATGTACACGCCGAATTAGTCGCTGCTGATATAAGCTGCTGTCCAGTTAAAGTCACGTTAGAACCGGTCGCGGTATGTACGAATTGTTGTTGCTTTCCCTCGGCACAACAATGAGCTTTTTCGTTTCATTAGTTGCGCCTGATACATTTAGATTGTCCTGGATGATTATGACAGATTGTGTGAATCTTTTTGTTGCACTGCAGGAGAACTTGATTTTTTTTTGATGATTTTCTTTTATATTGGCTCGACAATTTGGAATTGTTTACTACGTGTATACTGCGATAAGTGATTATCTTACTGTTTCGAAGAAATCGCTATGAAAATTAAAGATAAGTATAGGTATACAATATTGTTTTTCAATTTTCTTTCGAATCTTTAGTTTTTTCGTTTAGACCTAATGAATTCTTTATTCAATAATTATTCTTCCTATATAACTTTAATCATCTAACGTAAGATTATTTCTTGTCATTTTAATACCGTTTTAAATATATAAAAATGAATTTATCGATGACTACGAACTATGGTTCACTTGGAGGGAATTCCATTCAAATTCATCGATGAGGTAATTGGTTTGAATTTAATTCTATGTACAAACAACGTCCAGTACAAGTGAACTTAATGAGTAAGAAACTCTAAGAGACCCGATATTAAACAGGAAAAGATTTTTGAATAACACTAAATTGTATAAACCGTCGTTGATGAATATGAGTAAAACTTCTTCTAAGTGAAACGTATAATTCGTACCTAGTTATCCATAAATTCATTTTTAGTACACTATATAATTCCATAAATTATCATCATAAATTAGATTTATGTCCATTAAAAATGCTGCTGGCATTTTCGTCACATTAGTTTCAATGTCCAAAAAGAAAGTAATGATAGGTACAATAAAATACGTTTAAATAGTAGATCAATGATCCAAAGCAAGCATTTGATTAAATCCGAAATTTTCATAGAATTTGTACTAAATGTAAGTACCTATATATATATAATACAATAGTAAAGAAGTTTAATACTTAAACTGCTACTCGATAAAAATACCTTTTTATATACAGCGGATACCATACCATTTTTTCTCCCTGCGCCTGTTCGAGAAGGTTATATTTTCGTCTTCGCTATGCAAAAAAATAGTGTAAGTATACGCTACTCAGGAAGGAAGAAAATTGGTCAGCCTAGACCTCGTGTTTGTCGTGTGTGTCAATTTCCACAAATTCAGGACTATCCAAATTTTTTCCTGCCTATAGTATAAGCGTAATCTATTATTACCTATGGACTTCACAATTATCTGGAATTTTATTTATTTGTTTTTCTTTATTATAATTAAACTATATATATATATCTTCTTATATAACGCGAAGCTATGTCACATTTCAATTTATTCTGCAAGGAACTTTTGACATTGTAGCTGTATGGCCAAGTCGAATATTCTATATAGATAATATAATCGATGTAGTAATTTTCACTTAGTATGTACCAGCTGTAGGAGAAGCTAAAAGATGCTATTCAGAATGGTACAGTAGCCGCGGCAAGGGTCGCAATCATGACGTCCCATAGGCGCGGAAAGACTGCACAGTCCTCAGAGATTCTACCAGCAGAGCCCACCAAGAGACGACAAGCCTCCTCTTGCTTTCACCCTTCTTTGTTATATTATATCCCACCGCAGTATAATAGATTTTCAAATTATCGGGTACACAGAATACACTACTCCCAACTGCCAACTCCCAACCGTACCTAAAACATTTTATAATGCGGCTCTGCTTCTAAGAGCGTTGATTTGATTTTTCTTCCTGCTGATTGAATTGAATTGCAAACTTAATTTTTTTAGATCTTGCGGGGAATTAGTCGATGTACAATCTATGGATATTTACATCGGTTGTTTAACATTAGTTCGAGCAAAATTAAAAATTTTCGAAATGTGGCTACAAGCACAGATATACGCAGATATACCGTCATCGACTGCCGTAGGGCGCATCACTAGCTATCCCAAGTATTTGACGTTGTTTATTGATTTTTAAATTTATTCGAATTGATGTATGGACTTTACTTGGAGTGCATGGCAAAATTAGAATTTGAATATTGCAGTCAATGAGGCATTTAAATAAATCAGAATAGTTTGAAGACACATAAAATAAAAAAACCGGTTAATTTCAAACTATTGGTATAAGAGTAAAAAGATGTTATTCATTTATAATTCTAACATGAGTATGAAATAGTTTTATCAAACAAACAGCCAGTATACCAATTTTATCAAATTCTGCAATTAAGACCTTATCATTTAATATTTTGCAAGTTTCTAAAAAAGTCATAAAGCTGCTTCAACAAAAGATGTAATAGCAAGACAGTTTTTGATTAGGTTCGCACTTTGTTTTTGATGAAAAATTATCAAAGTAAAAAAAAAACAAAGTAAAAAGGTAATGACAATCCGATGATATACTAGTACGATAATAATCATGTAGTAAATCTGTTTTTAAAACGTTATCAATGTTAAAAAATGACTGAAAACTGGGTCCGTAATAATCCGCCCATGCATTGTACAGCTCTTAACATATAAAAGGGCCAAAGGACTATAGCAATAACTATCGCAAAAACGAAGGGAACATATGTATAATTATAAAGAATTTAACGGTGCTTTCGCCGTTTGGCCGCATAAATTCTTGGGAGTCAAGAAAGGCAAAATTGGCAATCCTAATGCGAGTCAACGTGGCCTGGACATTTTTTAATTAATTAATAAGCCACAATCGATCCAATTACGCGTGGAACGCACGCCTATGGTCTCTTTCTCCTCTCTCTCTCTCTCTCTCTCTCTCTCGCTCTCTCAGCTCAGCGCGCATATTTCGCTTTCAAGCCGCACCACATTTCTCTCCGGCAGCCGCGAGACAGCGGCAGTACAGCAACACGAAAGATAAAAATCTTAACTCGCATCATTTAGCAGCCTCCATGCGACCACGTGTTCCCTCGCCATGTATAATATAGGTACGTGTGCATACACGCGAGAAAGTATATATACGTGTACGGACGTTACGGGCATTCGAGAGAGAAAGAGAGAGAGAGACGCTCTTTCTCTCGTCCCTCGTTTGACCGACGCAGACAAGTGGGGGAGAGGAGTAGCGACCGAGGATACATATACAAACGTGTGTGTGTGTGAGAGAGAGAGAGAGAGCATCGATTCGAGCGCGTGCGAAGAGCTGGCTACGGTGAAGATCCTTAATTAAACAATTACACCTAAATTGAGCGAAGGCTTTACGCTATATATACTGGCTCTACCCGCATGGCTCTACACACACATCGTCAAGCTGACGCTACAGACTGCTACTCTATAGCGGCTTTCCTTTGCTCGGCTCTCTCTCTCTCTCTCTCTCTCTCTCTCTCTCTCTCTCTCTGCGGCTCACCTACCTATGTGTAGTGTGTATCAATTTAACTCGTTGACGCGGGGTTTTAAGGTACTCACATATATACACGTGGACACAATGCGTGTACGTTAGATTTTTCTCATGTGTATACGTGAGGGTGAGCCAATCGTTCGTACATGTACAGGAGTTAATGCCCCGAAAGTATAGCGGTTGCGTGAGTTACATTGTACGAGATGCTACTGTTAATTTATTTCAATTGAAAATATACAGTGAGAAATTTCCAGTTCGTCCCTTGAAGTCCTCCTGATATATATATATATATATATATACACACGATCATATTTTAAAATTGTTTTGAAAAATTAATTTAATTTATTTTATTTTATTTATATATATGAATGGATGTAAACTCTTAACAATATAAACTATCCTACTATGTAATAGATGCATGATGGAAGGTATATTATACAACTTACAATAATCTTGATTGTGATTGTGAATTTTAAGATTCATGTATGATCATTAACATCATAAAGTGAACCAAAATTATCTATATCTATACCCTTCACTGCATCAGTTTTTCGCAATACTTCATTCTTTCAAAATCATATATGGGGCGTTTCGCGCCAAACCACCCAGGCCGGTAAGCGGGCGCGCAAAATCTCACCTTTTGAACGCGTACCTGACGTATGAAAATGCATCTATCGATAAAAGTTCGTATACGTTTTCGATGTATTTTTTCCTCAGCTTTCTTGTAGGGACATTGGTCTTTAATAATTTTCTCGTTTTAACCTTGAAAAAACATAAAACGTGTTATATCTCGAAAAGTGTATTTTTAATATTTTTTTAATACTCTAGATCGAAAGATCAGGTTTTTTTACATTGAAATAGCTATTTTCCAGGTAGAACTTTTTTGATATTTTCGAGGAATTAAACTATGAACACGTACCCGCAGCGACAAACCAGCGCACGCCGCGAGACTACAGCCGGCCGCGCGGCCGCAGTATACTATCTCTATAGTATAGTCTTATATATATATATCTTTGCTGCAGATATAATGTATGTAAAGAAATATGGTATTCTTGACATTATTAAAAAATTTATAGAAAAAAAATTTGACTTTGCCGAGATTTGAACCCGAACCCCGCAAAAAGTTACAGTCGTAAAAGTAACGCCTTAGACCGTACGACTATTCGTAATTAATATATATATAGCTTGCCAATTCATATAATTTAATAAATTACACAATTACGCCTTATTGTTATATATACGCATAACGGAAATATCGAAAACATATTAATTACTGCAAAATTCTATAATAATATATATATATATATTGTTATATAGGACTATATATTATATATAATATTACTTGAATGAATAATTTGAGGACGTTACATGATGTACATGATAAGGTTCGACCAAGCCACGATATTTAGAAAAATCGAATTTTTGATAATGCAAAGGAATTATAACAAACAACTTATAGTAATTTATATAATTAATAAGTAGATTTACGGATATTTAAAATCATAACTGTAAGAATATACTCAATGAACAAAATTTAAATTTTATCTCATAAAAGAAATATATATTAGATAAAATAAAATAATAGAGTAATTAGATGATAAATTTATTATTACTTTATTGTTCAAACTATAGGTAAGGTGATTTTATTGATCTTCACGGAATACAAAATGCAAAAATTTACTAACTCACTCTCTCTCTATCTTACTCTCACTGTCAAAAAAAAAAGTTATCGACGAGAAGTTTTTAAAGCATCCCAAATCTAAATATGGCTTTAAATGTTCTAAAATAGTTAGAGTGGCCTTAAAATCAAAAAAATTATTGTAAAAAATTTAGTTTGTAAGTATATCCCTATATATACAGAATTTTAGTATTCCCAGTGCTTATTGATCAATCACTAAAATTTTTGATCTGTAAAAATCAATAAGGGAGTTATTGAAAACAATGCCATGATATAGTGCAAGAAAAAAAATGTTTAAAACTCTATAATTAAGTAAAATGTTTAAAACTCTATAAATAAATAGTTACGGGTGAGAAGTTTTCAAAGTTTTTAAAGCATCCCAATACTAAAAATTAAAAGAAAAGCTATTTATTCATATATTTCTAAGAATTGGTTGTAAAAATATTTATTAAAGTTTTTTATTATAAATATAAACCATATTTTATTTTTAGAATGAGGCAATCTATTTTTGTAGGTTAGGTTATTATTGATTATTTTATCACAGACATACATATAAGAATAAATAATTAAGTTTTTTTCAGTATATTAGCACCATACTTTTGCAGCAAAACCCTTAAAATTTTGCACAATAAAATTGCCAGTTCAGTATCAAATTCATGTTCAGCGACATTGAAAACCCCCGAGAATATATTTTTGCAGTAAACTCTTTAAGTATAAGGAAAAACTAATTTTATTTATTGATTTTGCAACAACAATACTTTTTCAAAATAGTATTGCCAGTTCAGTATCAAATTCATGTTCAGCGATATCAATTAATAACGTCCAATAATATATTTTTACAGCAAAAATCATTAAATATAGAAGGAAAAACTTAATTTGTTTATTGCTTTTGCAATAACAATAATTTTGCACAATACAATTGCCATTCCGGTTTTATATTCATGTTCAGCGGTATCGAAAACCCCCGAGAATTTTTTTGCATCAAAAATCATTAAATTGGGATGAAAAACTAAATTTGTTTATTGATTTTGCAATGACAATAATTTTGCACAATACAATTGCCATTCCGGTTTTGAATTTATGTTCAGCGATATTGAAAACCCCCGAAAACTTTTTTTAGAAGCAGAAATCTCTTATTTGAAACGCTCTTATAACTGTTTCTAATAAATGCTAAAGACACTTTGAATAACCGAAGAAGACACCTGCAAAATAAAACGCGTATATCTTATAGTTTTGAATCGCTAAAAAGGGTTAATAAATGGGCTTCCAGTTCCAAGTGCCGGTATATTAAAATTTTCATAGTCTTTTCACAGCATTGCTTATACTATAAATTATTTTTTTTACATATGTATATAACTATTCAATTGTTGACGATATTATTATAAACATTAAACTACTGTTATAAATCATAAATTTCAATAAGTAGATATTATTATAAATCATAATTACTTTTCCTATATAATTAAATTCTAATATCATTTACGTATATATACTTTATTTATTCGCAAATACTCGTTAGATCGATCGATTGCCGATAGCCAGCGGCTTCGCATACAAACTTATTCGAGCACAAAAAGGTAAGAGAGAACTAAGCATAATAGTCTTGATGCGTTGTGGCCTGCGTACGTGGTCGTTAATAGAAGCCCATTGCTCCCGCATCCGAGCTGCCCGTCTGTCCCGTCAGGTATTTCATTCCGGCAATTTCACTGGATATTTTTTCTGATCTCAATCATGATTGACTTCAATGCCTTTCATTTACGTTTGCGAGAGGGTGAATTTTTTCAATTTCATGTTCGGCTCTTTCTCGTCTCTCTCTCTCTCTTTCTCTCTATCGCGCACATTTTAACGAGGAATTTTTCATGCCGGTTCAAGATTATCAGATTAATGGACCTTCTGTCGCTTTATAACCGCAATATTTTTCATACTTGTTGTCAACATTATACAAAGTAATAGTACGTCTAATGCTTGGAAAAAAGTTTGTTCGAAGGATAAAAATCGCAAAAAACTAAAAATAATAATAATTCTTTAAAGCGGAAGCGAAATATGTAAATGCAGTTTCTCATACTATATCGCAATATAGTATATATCTTTCAGCAAATGATAAGAATCAATTATATCGAATGAATTATATGTATAACTTAATTCCGATCAATTTATTCCGTAAAGCATTATAACGAGGCGAGCTGCGTAGCAAAAGTCGATAATTTATCGGAGGCTTCGTGGTGCGTAAGAAAAGAGGCCAACGAATCTCACTTATATATATATAATCGCATTAAAGGCGTAGTATAGAGAAGCAACGAAAAAAAAAAGTTACAATCCTACCTATACAGAGCTTAGAAGGTAACGCGCACGAAAAGCCCATTTTCACCCCTATAACATTTGTCCCCCGCACACGGTGCGCACGCGTCCGACACATATACCTATACGCACGCACACACGTATAGAGAGAGAGAGAGAAAGAGAGAGAGGTATAAGAGCTGCGAGCAGAGAGTAAGCAGCGCAGGCGTTGCAATAAAAGCGAAAGAGAGAGAGAGAGAGAAAGAGAGAGACCGGTCGCATAAAAAGCATAAGAGCAGAAAAGCCAACTGCGGGACTATAGATATATATATAGGTAGAGAAGCCGATGGCGACGGCGGCTTCGAAGTGCGGTGGTGGTGGCGGTCCGAAGGGGGTATACAACGAGGCTGTAAGGTAAGGGGGTGCTTTCGAGGTATACACAGGACAGAGAGAGAGAGAGAGAGAGAGAGCGCGAGAGAGAGAGGAGAGGGAGAAAGGCAGCAGACTCCGACACAAGGGGCCTGCGATAGAGCAAGGGGTGCGGATCGAAATTGGTTCTCTCCAGCAAAAAGAAGAGAGAGTGAAGCGCACACTCTCCATAGGTATATAGGTATATCGTGCGTCTACTGTACACGGCTCACAGATAGATGTATACACACAGATGCGAGACGTGCATACGGGAGCGCGCGTGGCATTACACGTGGCCCCGCGGGCTCTTTTCGCCAGCGGTGAGACCTCAACGCTACATATCGAATATATATAGGATGGGAGCTCGCACGATGGTGGACGGGCGAGGGTTGCGCGAACAAGCCGAATGGAATATTTATTAGGCTCGGGGCTCCGATAAAGCTCCGCATGCGCCAGCGATAGTGCGGGGATACCAATCTTGGGAGAATATATAGAAATTACGCGCGCCGGCCCTAATCATTGAATGAGGATTGAACCGAAGACGATGGGGTGGCATTTATACCTTCTGCATGCTGGACGAGCAAACTTTACGTTTATCCCATTGTTCTATACTGTATATATCTTTGACGTCACGTGCTATAATTGTGAAGAGGCAGATACAATGTTGCGTACGCGATGTGTACGAATTTTGATTTATTGCTGTGTTTTCGTGGGATACCGCGGGCCGGGAATGCAGTGCATATATTTCTGTGACATTGCGTGTTCGTTGATTAATATTAATGAACGGTTCGTGTATAAGCTTCATTGTGCCCTTGTCCGTGCTAGAGCATTCAAATATATGAAGCGTCGTTCAAAATCAGAATTAAACCATTTTTTCGGAACAATGATTTTACCAAATATATTTGAATGGTAAATATCCATGTGGGTACAATAAAAGAGCTACGTAGAAGTTTGGGGATTTTAAAGTACAATCTCGAATTGCTGTCCTTTGTATGTCCAACCTATTACGAGGAATTTAAATTAATTATACATTATTGCTATCGTGATGCAGATTATGTTGATACACGGAGAAAAATGATGTAGCAATATTTAAGACGAATATACGAAAAATTGCTATGTTGCGTACCAAAGCTGTGATATACTTATTTTACAGAGATTTTTCTTATGTTCATAACAAATATTACTATGGATATAGTAATTTTGACTATAAATTTCTATAAAAATTGCTATGTTGAATAGTAATATTTGTTATGAACATAAGAAAAATCTCTATAAAGTGAGTATATCACAGCTTTGGTACGCAACATAGTAATTTTTCGCATAATTCATCTTAAATATTGCTACAACCTTTTTCTCCGTGTAAAACTATTGCGTCGAAAGTCTACACGTATATAGATTACTTCCAAATAATAGTTGCACGGGGAGCGTCTGCTTTCGGTTCATGCATTTGTTATATAGAAGCGGCGCACAGAAGCTTGGTTGGTCTGCGGAGCTCTCGGAAAACTGAAATTTTAATGCATCGAAAATTTTGCCGTGAAACCGCGCACGCGCGCATAGAACGCTCTCCATATACATGTACATAATTCCCTATTCTGTGCGCACAGACTCACATGGCCGTGTACATAAACCCAGCTACATTAGTCATTAATTACACAGGCCCGCAAAAAAAATAAAATGGTTTGTGCAGTTAACCAGACCTATGATTTCTTGTGTATTTTTCGACACTGAATCCGAATTTGCAATAAAAAAATAGGGTCCAGCTACATATTTGGGGGTTTTCCATGAAAAACCTCATTTTTTTCGATTTTTTCATGGTTTTTCTTAGATTAAAAAAAATAAAGAAAAATTTAATTTTTTTTGACCTCAGAATCGAGTTCTACGGTAAAAAATACATCGAAAACCATGTTTCAAATTTTTTTTTTAATGAAATTTCAACCCACCGTACGGCGGTGAAAAGGCTGAAAACTGCGAAAAGTCAACATTTGCTTTAAATTTGATTAAAATGACATTAAAACCAGGTTTTACTATCTTAAAACAGTTTATATACAC
>UELU01120203.1:0-41214 GCA_900490025.1 Megastigmus dorsalis | reverse complement strand
CCCCTCCTACTCCTCCCCCTTTCCCCTCGTGCCCCACCGCCCGCCGCCCGCCGCCGTCGACGACTTAGCCGCCCGGAAAATAGAAGATAGTGCACACAGCGTGTGATCATCGCGCGCCAGAGTCCAAGAGATATGTGTGAGTGTATGTTTGCTATATAGCTATACCCCCGTGTGTGTGCAAGTTGGTGAATATTTTGCAGAGAGTGAGCGAAGACAGAGGAGATAGAGCGACGGTTGGTTGGCATAGTGTAAGTGTGCGGCTCGCGCATATATCAGATTTGTTTGCTGCGTGTGTAAGAGAGAGAAGGAGAGAACTGCGAGGACGCGTTTTCCAGGCCGGGTGTGCACACACGCGCCGATTTTCGAAGGAACCGACGCGTCGGCTGCCTCTGTTTAATCCGGTATACCTTTACCCTTTGCCTCGCCCCCGTACATAATATATATACGGAAGCACCGGGGAAAGGATGACGAAGAATGGTGAGCGCTAGCGAGTCGACGAGAGAGAGAAACAAGAATAAAGGCGTGTAGTATTTTAGAGAGAGAGTGAATTCTCATCGTCCGTCTCGCTCGCTCTCTCGACAAGGAAAAAGGAAACGTCCTCGCAGTGTATACTGTGCTGAAACGGTATAACGCAGCTCGCGCGTGTGCAGGTCGCAGGTGCGCGTCTGGTTTGTTCCTTTTTTTTCGTCTCTTGGTTCTCTACCTTCTCACCGTCCTCGTGTGCATTCGAGTGTGTGCAAAGCAGCTGAATAAAAACGAAAAAGAGTTCGGCGCGTCGTCGTCATCACAAGTCGGGAGAGCCTATAGACGACGAGTGAGAAACGCGGATACTCTCGCGGGCACCTCTTTTCTCGTTCCGTCTCTCTCGCACTTTCGTATACGGATCGTTTTCTCTCTCTCTCACTCTCTCACTCACTCTACGTGCAAATGTATATAGCTCGCGCGCCATTGTGCCCCGACGAGCGGCAGCAGCAGCAGCAGCAGCAGCTACACTCGCTTTTTCTTTTCCTCGCTGTACACACCACCGCACACCGAGCAACAGAGACAGACAGTCGGTACATTACTACTATACTCCCTATCCCTTTTTCTCTCTCTTCCTGTCGTGCTAATAATTCGCGCTGGGTGAACAGCAACAGCGACGACGACGACGACGACGACGATGTTGATCGCGATGATATAAACTCCCGGCGAGGCTTGTATACCGTCACAGTTAGTGCGAGAGAGAGGGAGAGCGAGATGGGTAAACGCGACGACACGCATCGATTCGGACGCCGCGCGAGCGCGCGGTTTCAATTCATCGCGAGCGGCTACTTTTATCTCCAGCGTATACACAGCCGACGCCGAGTTCGTCCGCTGGTAGCGTCGTGGCTCGTGCGAGAAAGGGCAGCGGTGTGTATACATACGTATGTCAGCCTTTGGCAGAAGCTTCTGCTGGGTGTTCGGAGTCGAGAGAGCGGCTCCACGGCTTGCGCATCATTATGCAACAGCGCGTGCGTATACGAGCGGCTACAGCTTGTTGTGTGCACGGCCTGCCCGTGTGAGGGTATATGCTGCGGGCCGCTGTTCTCTTCTCTTTCCTCTTGCACGCTGCTTATGCACGCGACTCTATATATTCTTGCTATATGGACGTTTCCTCCACGCTTTTTTTTCCTCTCGCCTCGTTCCTTTTTTCTCTCTACCTTGTTTGCAAGCGACTCGACGACGTTCTGTGCTTTTCTTCTCCTCGGCTCATCCGTATGTTTCACTCGATCCTCTGTGTGTATAGGATGTGTCCGTCGGCTCTCGCGTCGTTCGCTAGTCAGACGATAGTTCGCTGCTCCGTGTGACACAGGCAATTTGTATTCGGAACGTCCAGGTGATATTTCGCGTCACCCGGTGCGAGTTCGTCGAGATGAAAGTGAAAGGGTATACGGGAGAGACGCGGCGCTTGTGGGTGTATGGGTGTGTGAGAGAGGATGAGTTTTTAGAGGGCTTTGTGTTGTGCTCAGGGCCGTTTTTGCGAGTTCCGTGAAACTGTATCCACTCGGAGTGCTGCTGCTTATTTGTGTTGTTACACGCATGTTGTTTTTCTTTTTCTACGTATTCTCAGTGCAACGGGAGCACGAGGCGGTTTTAATTGGCGCCGAGCTGCATGCGCACGTGTGCGTTTCTAGCTTCGCTTTAATGATGCAATTTCTGCGTTACGTTGTTAATGTGCTTCTATGCGTCGCACCGCCCAATTGAAAAGTTCGACTTTGTGACTGTAACTAACGAGTGGCTATTATCGTTGTGTCGGTGTGATGCAGTGTCGTGTAGTGTAAACCGCTTGTTTTGTTACTTCGTACGAATGTTTTACAATGCACCCTTGTCACTTTGGAGTAACGGAGTTTTCGAGTGTGGAGCAGATGCAGCCGATAGGCTGATGTTGTATAACTTATATTGCGTTAGTGATAGCAACTCTGCGAAGATTTGGCGAGTGTGATTTTAATATTCGCTTTCGTGCTCCGCTTTGTTTATAAGCTCTGTGAGTGTAGGTATATGTGACGTAAACATAGAAATGTTGTGACAAACGTAAATTTGCTTAGAGGCGGTTGTCTTCGTGCTAACCCTAAGCCTATGCGCTGTTTTAGTAGTTTTTTGCCAACTCTTGAATCCGGAAAGCAAGTCCATTATACTATCTAACTAGCATGTTGCACTTAAAAATAGCCGGGCTTTTACTACCGAAACTATTTAAATAACTGTCCGCTCATTATACATTTCTATATAAGTGATCGGTGTAAATGCGCAGAGTTAAACGTTCAACATTTTCTTTCGGATTTTTTTTTACTGGAATGTTCGAACTAACCTCCCGTCACTCCAAAAATAATCACCTCGTATATGAGAGTGCTCCGAAAAGTCGAGAGCTAACGTGTGGGGGAGAAATGAAATACCGATATCTCGGAACGACTGCTTGAACGTTAGGAATATAGTTAAAACTTTACCGGTGTACACCTATTATACGCGCACCCGCGATCGAAAGCGATATCATCACGTGCGCGCGCGTGTGTGTCGGCACTTTTTTGCGGCGCTTCCTCTCTCTCAATCTATCTCTCTCTCTCTCTCTCTCTCTCTCTCTCTCTCTCTCTCCACACCCGCTTTCTTTTTTTTTTCCTCACTCCAGTATACTTACTCGCAAATTCGTGCAGGCGTTGCTTTTTTTCTCTCGCGGCGAGCCGGTATACTACCGCGGTCTGCTGCGTGTTTTTTTTTTGTTTTTTTTTTCTTCCCCCGCGCGCCCGTGTGTGCGTGTGTGAGAGCGTAGAAAAATAGACGTTGCACTTTATGAACGTTTATAAGCGCGAGCGGTGTGCGATTTTCCTTAGTGTCGCGTAACGTTTTATTTTTAGTTAGGCCGTAGACGAGCGGCACCGTCGTCACCTTTGAACCTAACGCTTTTCTTCTAACTTTTTGTTTTTGTTGTGCTCCCAAAGGTCGAGAGGCTGAGAGTAAGAGTGGTCAAAGACGAAAGTGAGAGAGGAGGAAGGCTATCTGTGAGAAAAGAGAGTTCAATGGAGATTCGCCCGTAAAGTTCTTCGGATCCGAGGGTTACGAGCAAACACTGTGATTAAGATTTTAAATATAGGTGAGTTCTCCTTTTTTCCGTCGCTCTAGAACTTGTTCCAAAGCGCGAGTGCCGGTATATTGCGATTTCTTTGCTGAATCGTGAGCATCGCGCTTTTTCAGTTTTGCAGTTTATTAAGTTAATTGCTGTAATTTTCCTTTTTCCTGGGAAAAGGTGTGATTTTTGTTCTGTAGAATCATTTTCACTTGGAAACAAGCTTTAAATATAATTTCTGATAAGAGAAGAATGACTCTGGAGTATATTATGGCTTTCAAATTTGCAATCAATTGCAAAGAGATTTAAAAATTGAGGTGACATTTTGATGAGTGTAAAGCTGCTTTGAATAAGTATTTAAACAAATGGAAAATAGAAATTAAGCTTCACTGACTTAAAGCTGCTTACCAGATATAATGCCTAAAGTAAATATTATTGGACATTAGTGTTCAATACTGCTTGGCATTGTCTTTGGTTTTGCTCCTGTAGAAATATGTAATTAAGAGAAACTTCTTATGAATATTTTTTATTAATAGATATTTTCGTGGATTAGTCACCTTATTATTCACTGTATAGTCACCTAAATAGTAGATATTATTTATTTGTTACTTATTGAAATAAAAATCTCTCTTGTATTTTTAAACAAATAAATAGTTCCTCAATATTAGTTTATACAAGCATTTAAAATTAAATGTGAAAGTAAAATAATCTCACAATAGTATCATGTGCCCTTAACAAAAAGTATTAATTATATAAGTTGTTTTGAAATGTTTCAGTATATCAAATGAAATAAGCTTATAATCCCCTCTTACTTTGATAACAATGCAGAAAGTTAGTTACCAAGATTTTGATTTTTTAAAAAAAGAATGTTGTACACTCGTATCGTTTGAACTCTCTTCCTCTATTTATTTTCATATCAGACCTCAGCACCTATTGACTCATAATTCGTTTTCTTTACAGATAAGTTTTTAAAGAGCACACACAAGTCTGTCAGCTGCAGTCAGAAAGTGAGCAACAGAGACAAGCAGCTTTAGCATCACACACATTTATCAACTAGATAACAGAAAAAAAGATAAAAAAAAAAATAAAAAAAAAAGAAGACGAAAAAGAGCAGCAAAGTTGGCCAGAGTCTAGTTGGAGAACCAGAGAGATAAACACGCACAACACAGAGGCAGAAGAGCAGAAGACGAGATTGGTGGCAGGTGGTTGACATCTGTACACCGTTTCTTAGCACGTGATCTTTGGTGCCGGCTAGCTATGGTGGAGCCGTGCCATGGGGACGATGGATGAATGGGAGTAAGTTCGCGGTGGACGGCGCGAAGAGGACGGGGGCGAAGCGGCGGTGGCGTGGCTGGGCGGCCCTCCTGGCTGGATGTCGAGGCGTCAGCGCTGGCGACGTCAGTGGCAGTGATGGCCCCTGCTCTGACGGAAGGCGGACCTCAGAAACCTGAGAATTTGCTCCCAGCACTGCCGGCCGGCGGCTTCCTCTCCGCCGAGCAGGCCAAGCAGGTTTGTCTCAGTGCATCAGTGCATCCCTCGAAAACGTCGAATGCGAACGATAAGCCTACAGTAAGATCTTCTTCGAAACACATAATCGTATACGTTATGGTGTATAATAGAGAACGACGGCATCGTTCACGGCAGCCCACCAAGGAATCAGTGTATACAGTTCATATGACATATTATCTGCTTTTGGTATAGTGTCTATACTGTTTGCTGTTTACATGCAGTTTTTAAACGGTTGAACGATGCCTCTCGAATCTAGTGCCTGAACTATGTTTTTAAAAAAGTTGATATTTGTAGTATTGTAGATCTGGGTAAAGCTTTTGCTAATTTTTATAAATGATTTATAAAGAACTGAAGTACTACATTTGTAAAAATAAAATGATGAACCATGCAATTGCTTTAAGCCAGCTTTGTAAATCTGAAAATATCTAAGAAAGTTTTACAGAAACACAAAACAGTGAATTTATATTCTTAAATAATTTAAAAACTTTAATTAATCATTTCTGTAAAGATATTAAATATTAAAATGAAAATTACAAAATATAATTCACTTGTTTTTCTGAATTAAGAATTAACCATTCGTTTTTTGATTTCTTATTCAGGACAAAGAATTTTATATATTATTCTTCATTTTCAAATTTTGAGCAATACACTAATATGTGATCTAATACTAGGTAAATGGCTAAAATAATATTTTTTCATGTAAAGCAAAACATGTTTTGTTACATCTGACCATTTTTTCAGACTGTCGAATATTTTGTTTAATGTGGTTAAATAATTATTTTATGATTTTTTGACGAATGATCGAGTAATTTCATGAACGATTATTTGCCCATGTAGGTTTGTCAAAACCGCGAGGTCCTTGCCCAGTTTGTCGTCTCTGCCAACGTCCAGCCATCGAAAATTGACGAGCAGTGTTTGCACGGTATCCCGAAGGATCTGATCAACGATGTCATCAACCTCAAGTTCGGTAGCGGTCTCGACGGTTTGTCCGACCTGATTGCCGTCGCGCCAAGGAAGGAGGCACGAGAAGCCCAGGCGAGCAGCGCCGCTATAATGAACGACCCATCTATGGGCGATCCAGTGGATAGCATGTGTTTCTTTAAAAGTATAATGGGTCCTGGAGAAGTCGAGGAATCTTGTGAGATCGCTGATATTGCCGGGGACGTTGCCAAAGCGCAGGGTACCGATGTTAATGATACCATTGTAAATGAGGATAAGCAGATTGAAGAAGATAGAAGTCTTGAACAAATCATGGGTTTCGCGACTGATATGAACGTGCAGCCGGGCGATATTAGCCAAAATGTCGAGGAGATTTTGCAGGTGATTTTGTCAAGTGTCCAGTCGTGATTTTATTCTTTTTTAGTCAGTTCTAGTTATTTCCGTCAGTGTTAAGCTTATAACATTATACTACATATAACGAAAGTGAGACTTAACTTTTTAATTTTAAAAGGAGATGCCCATACCTACTCATAATAAAATTGAATATATAATATAATAAAATTGTTCGCTGTTCTAAATAACGACATAGGTTTTATTCGTACCCTCTAAATACTGCTTTTTATTCCAATCTCATGACTAGTATTATAAAGTACTATGCTCATTACAGTATCAGAATCACCAGAATCATTATGCTAAGATACATAACGTGTTTCAATAAATGAATTTCTCTACAAGTATTTTTATAAATTTGAACATAACTAAATACTTATTGCTGTAAAGAAAATCAATATTTTATCATAGCTTTACGTTAAAAAGTGAACTAAAACTTTGCATTTGAATTGGTCTAACTTGAAGAATATAAATTAAACTTTTATCAATTTTATTTTGCCCAGTAATATTCTTACTGTTGTGCTAATCAATGAACATTTTTGAATCATAGGTTATCAAGTCAATGGAAAATGCTGAATCGGCCGAGAGTATAGGTTGTGACAATCGTTTGACGGGCTGTGCTAGCATCACCGAAACCTCGTCTCAGTCCACATCCGAAGTCGGCGTCTCAGAAATGTTCCCGGACGGTGTAACGTTTCCTTTGAATCTCCTGAATGACGTCGATGTAATGGGTTTATGCAACGACAATCTACCCGATGGTGTAGGTGTTGATCACCAGCTCCCACAACAGGATCTTCACCACGAACAGCAGCAGCAACAGCAGCATCAGAAGGAGCTTCAGGAATCGGCGAAACAGCAGGAGTTGGCGCAGAACCAGGCGAAGGTCAAAAGGCGGCAGCACGAGCTTGAAAGGCGCGCATATTTTCTTCAGCGCAGGCTACGCAAGCTCCAAGCGAGGTTGTTGGGTGAACACGTTGCCGAAGAGGTCGGTCATGTGCTCGAACTTGCCCAGACGAGTGCCAAGAAGTGTTTTTATCAGGATCTGGCGAGCCTCGGCCCAAAGGCTGGCAATTCGCGCAACTTTCCCGAATTAGCGGGTAACTTAAGTTCGTTCCTGCAGAAAGTGCAGAAGAGCTGCAACGCTCAGAGCAACAGTATCGCCGTCCGTCAGAGGAACTCGTGTCGTTACTTCGGTGCTGGCTCGAAAGACAATTACATCAGTCCAACGACGAATCGGGTACCTGTGTTCGGTGTACCGCAGATCAAACTCGACGGGGCGCAGATTGAAAAGGTCGCGAGTTCACTGGCAACGAAGGTTAAGATTCTGCAGAGTGCCTACGATTCGGATTGCACGGCTTCGAGCAGCGGCGGTGAGAGCTGTGACGAAATGCAGACTTTCAACAATCCGCACCAACAACAAGTACCAATGTGAGTGTAAAGGAAAAGTTTAGTTTTTATCTGGTGTCTCGCTATGCGCTTTGCTCTGCTTTTATATGTGCGTGTGAACGATGGTGAGAAGTACATACATTGTAATGGGAAATAGTTATTTTTAAATTTGATATATTCAATTAGAATCATTTAAAACTTGCTATTGCACATAAAGAAATGAAAATCGGTTTTTACATGTTAATCCCATTCTTTTATCTCATATTAATAATTTAAAACGTATTATTACTATCTTAGAATTATAAATTTATTATATTTATAATATAGTTTTTTATTTCATGGTTATTTACTTTTAAATGACTCAAACAATGAAGCAGCTTATGCTGATAAAAATAATTAATTTTGTTCAAAATAATTCAGATGACAAAATTTTATTGGACTAGAATCAGGAGACCATTGATGAAATTTTAATAATTTATGCAATTTATATGTAGTTAGCTGATTTAAAACTTTACACTGATTAACAATTAATAATTCTTTTACTTTCGTGCAAATAGTATAAAACCGAAATGTTTTTTAACATCAAACAAAAATATTTATTGTTTTATGATGTTATTACTCCCGGATGTTTGGTATAAAATATGTAATATCTTCATTCAACGTTGCTTTTACTATAATAATGTACATCGCGTGTCATTGTTTTTTTTATATTTTATTCATATATTATGTAAGTATTATCTCACTGTTCTTTCTATCGCAAAATTGATTAGTTTAGTTTATTAATATGTTCAGTGCTGCGTGATCCGCTGGTTGATTTACTGAATAAGACTAGTACAATTTATAGATTGCAACCTTGTCCTATGCCACGTTTCATGGATTAAGTTGTCACATTGACAGTATCAGTTATTGAACTAAGTGGGGACATAAAACAGTAAAATCACACTGTAATTTTCCCTATGCAATCGTGACACTTAATATTGGAATTTAGAATATTTATTTTGAACATCGCTTTGAGTAGTTAGACGTTAAATCTTTTTTGTGTATCGCCTGGCTCTCAAGTGTTAGATGTTTATGATAAGATGGTCGAAATGTTTATTGGTATTGTCCGACCTCTGTATTTTGGTTTTGATGCATGGCTTAATTCTTCTAACTTGGATAAATTATTTAGTCAAAAGATGTACATGTATTTGTTTTTGCACACTTTTGATTTTCTGCACGCCTGCTTCTATTATTTTTTATTTTTGCAAGCTAAATTTATACTAAATTTTCTTTATGGCGCTGAAAATAGCGCAAAGAAATATAGGTAAACGTTTAATTTACCATCGAAGCTAATTTCAGCGTCGTGCTTTTCGCACATTTCACCTGTTACCTTTAATATTTATTTTCAGAGTACTTTCATGCCATGAAATTATGGGAAATATTGCATCATCTCCTATCGTTTACTGCAACTCCACTTTTTGCTTTATTTACTGTAGTTTTTAAAATTATTTTGTAAAATTTCTGTGAATACCCTTTTCAGTATTATTTGAATGTAATTAATTATGTAAGAATCTATTGATAGCGGAAATTGTTAAAAATTTCATAAAATTCAAAAATAAACTTCTATTTGAATTGGATAAAAAATTAACAAGAAATAATTATTCTAACTCATAAAATATAATAAAAGATGAGTATTTTTTCCATGCTATGATTTATTGCCCCTTCGTCACACACCTGGACCGTTTAAGGACTTGCTCCTGTTCATATGATCAAAAAGGTTTTCTCAATTTGAAGGCATCAATATTAGTAATAACTATTAATATAATAATGCACCATAAAATACTAAAATGTAAATAAATCCTGGAGAAAACTGGCTTTGCAATTAATGAAAATATGTTTTTAATAGATGCTGAGCATAAACTCTTAAACTTTAAAATTAAGAATCTCAATTTTTAATACTGTAACATAGCTATACTAAAATTAATAAAACATATAAAAAATAGATTGTAAGTATACAGAGTTAGAGAGAATTGATCGTTCCGTATGGCCCGTCTCCTCTTCTCATTGTCTTCGGTCTACTTCTATGTTCCAATTAATTATAATAAAACGATCACATAAGTATTGTCTTACACAGAATGTTAAAACATGAAAAGTTACAATGAAAGGTAGGTACGTTTGATACTAGTTCCAATGAAGTGAAAAAACGGCAAATCAAATCAACTTTAACTAGCACTGGACGATTTATTATATCGATCACTACATCTCTCAAGTCGAAATATTAATTTTCATTAATTATAAATAGAAAAATGTATCAGCAAAAGAAAAAGCATGTACAAAGCTACGGCATCCCCGTAAGGCACAAATCAAATTTCGCGTTCATATAACTTATGTTTATAATTATTAAATAATTACATTATTAAACAAAATATTCTCTTATTCGAAAACTGTAGCATATATATTAGAAACATTCGGAACTATTCCAAAAAATTATCAGATTTTTTAAGTCATTAAGACATAAAAAGAAACGAGAGAAAGACCCAGGAGTGTGACAGAAGCAGTAAAAATAACAATTATGTAAGAGAGGGATAATAAAACATTTTATATTAGTTATTAATCGTAAGTACGAAATAATAAAAATTAAAAATTCATTTATCCAAACCTAAAATTGATTAATGCCTTATAATTAGTTAATAAAATTCCTAAAACCAAAAATCCATTTTTAACAAATTTTCGGCGTAAATGTACATATGAAATATAATCGTTTAAAATTAATAAATTACGCACACACTGAAAGAAGAAATCCTTGGTATTAAATAAATTTGTTTATAATCAACAATTTTATATATTAGATTCAAATAAAATTCGTTAACAGCTGTGAACAAATCTCTTAAATATACGAATAAGTTTTTCTTCCTCTTTCTATAAGTATACTGACTCAATGCATTTGAATGAGTTTCCATTTTTATGCGTGGTGTAAGAATAAAGACATCGCGTTTCATATAGTAAACACGTTACGAAATCTGCATCTAAATGAATTTTACAGAAATTGTTGATAACGTTAAAAATAATTAAGAGTGCATTTTATGTTAGGATCCTAAAGAATCTGAACTGCCCTTACTTAGACGGTATTTCTTCATAAGTAGCGTAAAATAGAATTTTATCAACAAGTATAAAATTTTTCGTAATATATGAATTACTAATTAAAACTTTTATTTTATATTGCAAACCCAATTTGACTTCCATTTTTTAATTTATAATACATAGGTACGTTTTTATAAAATATGTACATAAAATTATACGTTTTCTCATAAATCTCTTACTTTTTTGCAATTAATAAATACTAAATATTTTCAAAACACAAGGCAGAGACAGGTAAACTAAATCACGAAGCATTGTTTCAAGCTGCTGTAAAAACTGTTTACATAAGTATGCTTTGATTTTCCGTAATTACTCTAAATTTGAACTAGTAAGACTCACTGCAAATAAGTGATTCTTCACTGTTTTCCAGTGCCAAGTAAAGCTTGTAGGTACTTTTTTAGAGAGCGCTAATAGGATAGTACATCATTTTTTCATTCAATATAAAATCACTCAATAAAAATGGGTTATAATTCTATTGTATGCCATTCTTTATATCAATTTAAAGTACAAAACCATTTAGCGCGAAAAATCTCATTGTTATTTTAAAATATTCACCGACGCTGTACAGCTCATTCTTTACTTATTTTATCGGAGAAATGATTAGCAGTTACATGCTTCGAGATAAACAATTTAAGTAATAAGTTGGCGATTTTAATTCATATAATAAATATGAACTTAACACTATGCGAATAAAGATAACAATAACAATGATGATAATCGTGCGTGTACATAGTTATTTATTTTGTGTACGTGTATTAATATGACATCTATGAACATGCATACAACCTTATCTTATCAAAATTTAAAAATAAGATATCGTATATAAGTAAATTTCTTTTTAAATTTAAGCTAAAAGTTAAAATTAACATTTATGGAGTTTATTTGAATTCAAAACTTGGTTATTTAACGCAGTTACATTTAAATATCCTACGATGTTGAAAAATTAATTAATGCATATTTTTAATTACAAGAACTAGATTTAACGAAATAAAAAAGTAATAATTTATAACTACAAAAATGTATAGAATTCATCGTTAACGTTAGATTGAAAAAAGAAACGATAACACGCAGGGGAAATAATTACCTAATCTATAAAAAGAGAAACTGGAAGTATTGCAATCTTGATTACAATATAACCACTGAAATATAGTGTCTATTATTAAATTCAGTAGTTAAAGCTCGAGTTAAACCGCATATTTCAAGAAGTCATTAAATAAATATAAGAAACTGTTTCTGTATCGCAGTAAGGATCTAGGGCGCGAAACAAGAAATGCACATTTTAACCGTCATTAAAAAGTACCGGCAATCATCGATAGAGCGAGATATTTCATTATTAAGGCGTGAAAGACAATGAAGTAGGTTGCCGAAGTGTACACACGCGGAGGTATCGAGCGTGAGAGTTGAAAAAAAGTCGCCCTAAAAGGGTCCTACAATATAAGCAGCCACTCCCTTGGCCGGGCGGTTTGAAACGACGACGGCAGGTCGATAATGCGATATTTTCGTGAAACTGCGCTACTAACAACTAATGCGGCCTTAAGCCGGCTTTAATAACTCTAAAATACTACTGCACAGGATAATTATGTTTAATAGGCGAAAGGATCGGCTAATAAGGTTAACGCTTTCTCGTGTCCGAGTAGCTCAGGGAAAAGAATTGTAATTGCGGGGGGTTATATATAGAGTGACGTTGTAAGACTGCGAGGTGCGAAGGAACGTGAACTTTAATGCGCTTGATTTGGATTTAAAAAATTGAATTTTCGGCATAGTTAATCTTATCAATTGCTTTATCTGTAAATCTCGTTATGATCATTGGGAAATTAATGAATCTCTATCAAAGTTTTGAAAATTGCGTATAGGTATTTAGTTAGATTATGTAATTTAACGAGATACTGATACACAGGTATATCATTGCAAAATACAGTTATCTTGTCGTGTTCCATTTAATTTTCAATGTATGATTAATGTGCCATTGCGAGCACGTTTAATATTCTGAATCAGTCTTCGATTAAAGCTAAAACTTTGCCTTGATTAAACTATAATTATTATTCGAAAATCTGGTAACATACATTGTCGTGGATTATTTGCAAATTTAGAGAATAAACGGCACTAAAATTATTCTGCAACTAAATGGTTGTTGCGTCATGATTAATTTACATTATATAATTATATGGAATTTTAATATATGATATAAAGAATGGAAGTTATCGATCGTCAAAGAATCGGGTAGAATGGAATTTGTTTTCTATAAAAAAAAAACTTTTATTACAACGTTTCGAAAGTTTTAATCTTTATAGCTTCATCTTCAGGCTTAAAAACTGTGTCGACACATTTCGTCGATTAAATAAACAAGAGTTTCGGGCAACTGATCAAAATTGTTACTTTTCACTATGCATGGTATGATATTCGCGAGATTCGAGAAAATTTTAATTTATGAATTAACATATTCAAATTTGTTAAAAATTAAAAATTATACAGAGTGCTAATTTAAAATAAAAAGTGCTTAGATTATATTATTATTCATGTCTAATATTGACGTGTAATATAGGTATTGAACTGCATTTAACAGATCGAAATATGTACAGTTATTTGAGAACCCGACCATTTACATTATTAGTAGTAATTCATCCAACATACCTACAGATATAATTAGTTAAAAAATAATTAACTTAATTGGTTAAAATCAAGTAGTTCTCTGTACTGAAGTAGATATATCATTGTCCTTAATTTATTAAAATAGAAAAGAAGTCCTCGAAGTTGTCCCATATAGTCACGGAATCTATATCACTTTAATAAAGCTAAACGTCGATTATTCGACGTGCAGTTTATCCTGGAAACAGATTATTAGCACTCGGCGTCATGTTAAATTTTGTTTACTCGGCATCTATTCCTATTCGAAGTAAGCGCAAAAATCCGTGGAATCCAATTATAGCGAAGTGAATTCAACACTTTGAGATAGCTTGTTATCGACTTACTGAAATCAAGAAGATCGTGTGTACCAAAGCATTTTTGGATTTAATTTCCAAGTTAAGCTGAAAACGGTAGTTTATAAATTTATTTAATGAAAAAATAACTCTGCTAACTTATTTAGTAGACGTTAAAGGTATTATACATCAACCATTGCAGAGCTAAAAGTTTGTATGAACATATTAACGGAAACAGAATTTGCGTATTAATAACATTTATATGTGATTAAAACTTAATGGAAGGTCTTAATTAATGCAAATATAATTTAGCGCTTGTTATACCGATACATTGTATATTTTAGTGGAGAATAGCACCTGTTAAATCCTTATGTTCGACATAAAATTTATTTTTTTTATAAAAAAATATTCTTTCAAGATTATTTGAATGTCTATAAAAGGTTAAACAGTATAGGTATAGGTAAATATAAAGTTTTCGTGCTCTATCGTATAAAAAAATGCCCATCAACCGAGAGAAATATAAAAATTCAATATTTTTGTTTACAATACATCGATTTGTGTTTCGATTTCATGTTGAGTAATACAAATCGTAATTGAGTTTCAATCTTCTTTAATAAAAGTGTGCTGATCTAAAAGAAAATTTTTATTATTATTCGTACTGTATTTTTCATAAATTTATGATTTATTCTTTTAACATAAATGTATATATGTAGATGTATTTCTTTCATTATCAAAAAAATAATATCAAACTTACAAGATAAATAAACTTTATATTTTTAATGATATTATATATATTTTGATTAATTGAATGTTACAGTAAATAATAGAATAACTTCATTATATATATTCATTATACCAAATTTACACACATGTAGCTCCCAATGTGGGTACGAACCATACATTGGCTATTACAATGTGAACCTATAGAAGTTAAACACAGTTACCTGTACATAGGATACTAACTAATATAAATTGAACTTAATACTACTTAAAACTTAAAACTATATAACCCCTTTGATATAAACTTTCTTAAAAATAAAAATAAAAAACATTTCGTAGCATTAATTATAATGCATTTAAATATATATATTTATTTATTTTCTTATTTAGTTTAAAAGCTATTCTTCTTTTTCAAGTTCGCGCTTGATAGTAATACTTTTAGAGTCCATAGTTTTGAGATCATTTGGGAGTTTATTGAATGTTTTAATAGCCACTATGAAGCTATTTTTGTCACTTACTGCTTTATTCATTTTTGGTAATCGTATATTTTTGTGTTTCGTATTTCGTTTAATATTTGTAAATGTATCTTTCAAAGTATTATAATGGTAATGTAATGATGTTTCTAGTGTAAATAGTTGAGTTATAGTTAGTGGTGCTTCATGGACATAGAATTTATTTTTGTATATTATGTTTTTTTTGTCTATTTTGTATTCTTTGTAAAAAATCTAATTTGTTTCTGTAAGCACCACCCCAAGCTATTATTCCATAGTTGATCAAACTGTGGATGAAAGCATAATACATAATCAGTAAAGTTTTAGTGTCCATAAATTTTTTTAATTTGGCAAAAATGAATAATAAATATTTGGTTAATATAATGAAATATATTATATTATTTTTCATTGAATTAATATCTACCTAAATCTTTTTTACTATCTATAATAATTTTGTTCATCTACCGCCTATAAACGATTTACTTTATTTTAAATAACCTCATTGAACCTTAAAAAAATAAGCACATATTAGGCAAATTTATATTTTCATTTCATTATATTCTTAAATTTTAACGCGAAGTACAATTGCTCGTGTTCTATTTTATTAAAGGAACCATAACTAACAGGTAAATCCCTCGAGGCGGTAAAAGTTGAGCTTCCACGGATACTTACCGCAGGTCAGGGCGAAGTCCTTACTATGCATCTAGCTATACCAAGCTCGAAAATTCCTTGGGCAAGAAGCAATAAAAAAAACTGCACAATTAATCCTTTTACGAGTCACCCCCTTTCAAAAAAAAAAAAAAAAAAAGCTCAACTAACTATTGATTGTGCTTGTTTGGACTATTTAAAGTATCTCTAAGAAATTATTAAAATCTAGATTGAGATACAAGCGTTGTATAAAGTGTAACAAGGTTATAGGGTATGGAATAAGAAAATTAATCACGTGTCGGTAACTGTAATGAAAGCGTCGGGTGAAATTGAACGAAAAAACTAAAATAAATAATTATCTTTCATAAGTCGACACTAATGCACGCCTTAACGATATCACTAGTTTCATTAGTTTAGCAGGTACTACTTAAAATTTTTTTACATCTCTTTTCCGCTCTATGGTTCAATCTTAATTATTATAGTAAACAATGCACGCTGTATTCTCTTATTATACGGATGCAAAATACAATCTTAATTTAGAAAAAAAAAAAAAAAAATTATAGAAGCTAGATATTTGCCGAATGTGAGAAATAAAAAAGAATGGCTAAAGAAAGTTTTGTGCGATGTGACGTTACAGCTCGAAGAGGGCCGGTTGGCGGTACGCCCAGGAACGGGCGAGCGTAGCCTCGCGATGGATGTGGCTGCAGACCCAAATCTCGGACCTCGAGTACAAGATACGCCAGCACAACGAGTTCCAGCGTCAGATCCGCACGAGCAAGGGTCTCGTGATGCTGGAGGCGGCGGTGGCGACGACGACGAGCCTCGCGGAGACGACGACCGCCGGCGCCGCCACCTCCTCGACGATCAACGGCTACAGCGGCGTCCTGCCGGGCTCGACGACGGGCCGGGGCTGCTCCTACGACGCCGCCTCGATGCTCGAGCCCGGGAACGCCGGCTCGGCGGCAACGACGACCTCGGCTGGCTTTGGGGCCAGTCGCACGAGGCCCTTCATCAGGTCGATGTTCAGGAAGCGCAAGCTGGTGCAGCTCGACGGTCTGCACGAGGTGTCGAAGAAGGCGGCGAGGGCCGCGAGCATCAGGTGCAGCTGCGACGGCAGCCTCGCGGCCTGCGCCCTTTGTACCGGCAGGAGGGACCCGGTCCTCGATCCCGAGGCCTTCGAGCTCATGTCCGTGCAGGAACGCGTGGCTATGGTCGACGAGGGATTCCATCCTGTGCTCTCGATGCCTGACGGTGACCGTTTCTTCCTTCTATTTGTACCTCTTTGCTTGGCTTTCTTTTTCTTTTCGCAATCGTCCGATGCGCGCGTTTACTTTTCATTCGGACTTATACTCGGACTTATCTTGTTTTAAAACTTAACCTCTCCATGCTCACCAGACATGCGGATCCTGTATTTTCTTGAAACTCCCAGAAATTATTATTGATTTTAAATATCGTTATTTCCAAGGCCTGTAATGTAATTTAAAAGTTCAAGAAAATCCAGGACCCACATGTCTGATCATCTCCTCGTAAGTAATCAAATCTGTATTCGTTTGAAGTAGATAATATTTTCTTTGCGGATTAATCGTCATTACATCTTGCTATTTTGAAACGTTCCACCAGAATTCTCGTTTAAATAAATAACTTATATTAAAAACTTACATTTGATAATATTTCCGCATAGCAAGAAAAGAAATAACGTTTTTAAAAATCCCCACGTACGTAAAAATACTATAAGTAAAAATCTAGTTTATGTATTGTTACACGTCTGCAAAGAACGTTATTAATGCGTTTATAAACGATTTCGTTGAAACGTTCTGTGGGAACCGTTTAGTAACTTTTCTGCAATAGTTACAAAAAATTCGTTTTTGTCACGTTTCAGATACGTTTCTTGCTAGGTGGGTGCAGCAGTAATAGTTTTCAAGGGTCATTTAAAATCATTTAATTTATTTATTTGATAAAATATGCATAACCTTAGTATTTTAATAATATTACTATGTTCTTTGCGTGATTTTTATATCTATGTTTCTCTTACCTTTTGTCTAATAGAAATCACTCACACTGTACACATGGATTCAATAATGCGATCTACGGAATGGCAACAGAAAATGTTAAGAGGAGGCATACGAATATCGAAACTTAAGGATAAGGATAGTAATGAAAGAAGAACCAAGAAGGTGTCTGAGCATCGTACCAAATATCCGGCAAGATTGAAAAAATCTCAGACCACCCTATTGACTGCAAGTGAGTAAATCAATCATCCATAATTTATAATTACCCATTTATGTGATTTTTAATTAATGAACGATTTATAAAAGACGTGTATTAAAAAATAGAGTAACTTGACAAGTCTAGCAAAAACTAGTAGAAAACTCTTTTAAAATTCCTAATACATTTGAACTTAAGTTATAGATATCCAAAGTTGATATAATCTTCTACATATCAAAATCTACAGAGCCCCAAAATGAATAAAAAAATTTGGTAAAATTTACTATTATAAAAAGAAATTTTAATGTTGCAAAGAAAATTAGACCATCAGTTTATGTGCACTTTATTACTTGCTATTTTTTCATTTAATGTACTGTTCTAATCGAAACCAACACCAGTTTTAAACAATATTTATTTTGACAGAACAAAAAATATAATGTACTTAACAATTCACTAAATCAATTTTTTTTACCTCATAAGCGTTAGCCATTCTATATTATATAAGAACCATTTTGGTTTAAAGTATTATTTTACAAAGCTATTCTCTTGTTATGGTTCGGAGTTTCTCATAAAAGCAATACAATTTTCATGGAAATATCTTTTGTTTAGTGTTAAACAAAAAATGATGCGTGTATCACTAGTTTTTTTTGGCTTAAGGATATTTAAACATTTTAAATAGAATTTACATTATAAGGTATAAATAAAGAAGCATGCATGTCATGACATCACTAAATATATATATGAGATTTTTAAAGTGATGACTTTATCATGATAGAATGCTTAGCTCTTTTTATAAAACCTACTTTAAAGAGAAATAAATAATTCTATTTGAGTCACACTTGTGAATCTCTGATCGATTAAACATTTGAGCGCCATAAAGAAGGCAAATTGAAAGATAAAAATGACCAATATAGCATTAATTAAATAATCAGGCCTAAATATCTTTCCAATAAAATATATTCGCCTAGTAAATTTTTCCATTCGTATTTTTACAATTATAATTCTACAAAAATTTCGTTTTGTAGGAATAAAACGCAAGGTACTGAAAGGCAAGCGAAGTCGAAGCAGCAGTGAGAGATCAAATCACAACATCAACCGGAAGCGCTCGTCGAAACAGCAGCAGCAACAGTTGCAGCAGCAGTCGTCTGCAATGGACGAAGAGGAAGAGGCCAGTGCGCTTTCTAGTTCGAGCAAGTACTCGTCGCCAGTGCCTTCCCCTCTACAACCGCCCAACGCGAGTTCGATTGCTGGAGCTACGGCGACAACGGCGCTGCCTCCTCCCCCCGAGAAAAATACGCTTAAGGAGAAATCCTCTAACAGTCACAGTCATAGGTAAGCCACGGGATTGCTAATTGTCTTTTGCGACTCCTCTGTCTCTCCCTGTTTGCCTCTTTCTTTCTTATTTTCTTTCTACATCGGTAGTTCAAATATGAAAAAAATATATTATAAATTTGTAGTTTTAAGTACAAAGCAGAGGTCAAATTCAAGGGTTCATGCTTATTAAAGACCCGTTTACACTACATAAAGTAATATACTAATGATATAATGATTCTAAAGTTGTAAATTGCATCAATATTTACGGCTAATAAAAGTTACAACTAATGCCGCTTATAAGTATACCTAGTCATCTAAACAAAAGAGGCATCCATCTTATTTTGATATTCTGTTAGATATATTTTTTAAATGCATTTTATTTGAAGCATAGATTTCAAAGTAGCACAGAAATTGTTTCGTCTAATATGATAGCAATATTATAATTTAAAATGACTTTTTAATTTTAATTATGTAAGTAGTATACTAAAGTATAAAAAATTTAGAATAAAATGCATGTACGTTGAAAAAGAAATATGTCTAACGGAGGTTGTAAAAATAAAACTATATTTTATAAGAAAATAAGGAAAGGTTATTTTTTAATTAAGGTAGTCCTTCCAAGAAGAAGTGGAACTTGCAGGCGTTTGATGAGGACTACATTTTCACTTGTATGTCTGCTTATATTTGCTAGTTCTGCTTAAAAAAAAATAAAATGAAATAAAATAAAAGAACAAAAAAGGGAGCAATTAAAAATATTTCCTTTTTTGTTCAATATATATTGTCTTAAATTTTAATTCTAATTTTAGATGGAATAATTAAAGCTAACCTATGTGTTACTTCTTTTAAATTTAAACTCAAATAACACATTTACATATATGATTCATGTATTATAACATGAATAATTAAAATAAATTAGTTTCTTCATAAGACCTTACGTTATATATTTTAATTATAATTGAGTATTTAAAAAAAAGACGAATCTTTATAACAGATATAATGTTTGGTTTTAAGGAAGGACTACCTTAAATATTTTTTTATATCTTTTGATATGATTCATAAAACCTTTATCATATAAACTAAGTATTTTGATTTTACGTGTGCTAACAGGTGTATTTTTAATATTGCAGTCGTTTACGACAAAATTCGTACGACATTGACAATATTGTCATACCGTACAGTGTCGCCTCATCAACAAGACTGGAAAAACTGCCGTACAAGGAAATACAAATACCAAAGTTCGTATAAATTTCTTTATAATTAACTTTTTTGTAATTAAAAGTACTCTCACGATAATTTTATTATAGATGGAGGCTGTGCGATGATCCATCGACTTCGGACGTGACAAACGGCGCTGTACCAAAATCTAATTCGGATAGCGATGTAAGTACATTAAACTATAACAATATAAAATTATATATATTTATGTGATACATTGTTATGTTTTCTTATCGGTTGTGTAGGCTGAAGACGTCTCTGACGAGACGACTGCGCTACGACATGAGCGAAGTGAAAGGGAAGAAAATAAGCGTTTCATGACTTTCATAAATTTACCAAATCAGTCGCGAATGCGCCACAGCAGACGCACGGATAGTCGAACGGACAGCGGTGCTAATACACCAGGTAATTTAACCCCCCTGCGTCATAGCATTTTTTAAACACTCATCGTGTGTCAAAAATAATCGGTTCTAAAGTATATATCTATTAATTAAATAATATAATTTCAAACAGACCATTTTATAACGTAAATCTTTAGATTTTATTTTCTTGGTCTATGACCTATTCTAATTGTTTTGTTCAAAAGCTATAAAATAAAATGTACTGACAGAAAAATTTTGCTGCAATGAGATATCTCATCAGTTAGTGTAAATGATTATTTGTTTTCTTTCAAACCAATTACTACTGCATGATTTCTTATTAAACTAGAGTTAAAATCAAAGGGTTAACTACATGGTAATTAAATTTAATGATAAATAAAATTATTAGTGAGCAAAGTAATGTTTATAAAACTATAAACTAAATTTTTAGTAAATAGTTTTTATGAATAGTTGAAAATCAAAGACTTGCTTTGCTCAAAAAAAAATTATTTGAGTAACTCATATTTTTGAATATCACGTACGATTATTAAAAAATTTTATGATTAACAGATCCGATGTCACCTCATGCGAGTGATTTCGGCGGGGAAACGATGTCGCCGATAACCTCACCGCCGGCGACGCCTTCGAACGTCAATGATGCCGAGCACTCGCAGCAACAAGTTGAAACTCATCCGCGATCAAGTTCCTTGCAAAACGCGCTACGTCGCAGAACAATGTCCACGTCGACGCGCCCGACGCAAAAGGATGAACCAAGTAGTTCAGCTGTCGAGGAAGAGCAGCCCGTGGTAAGATTACAGAAAACACTTATTTTTTTGTATGCAATGCAAAGTGAAATATGAAAATTTAATTACTCTAGAGTATAGCTTTATGAAAATTAATAGTATTACAGATTAATAATAAGCTATTATTTAGCCAATTTATAACTATAAGTTAACTCATATGAATACTCTATTAACAAATATGTGTCTAATTAAATGTAAATTTAATCGATTACTCTGAAGTATTATAATGAAAAATCTTGTACCCGAAAACTCGTAACGTACCATATCTCAGGAAGGCGAAGCTTCCTAGTTCATATCTAGATTCAGGATAATTATTTATATAATTAAAAGTTTTTATACCACTCTTCGTGGTATAAAATTCTGTTCAAAACTAATGGGGAAGGTGATTATGTATCTCATGTGAATTTCCGTACGAGCAAAACGAGTCACATGACCTTCCGTACCCTTATCGAAATATACTATTTTGCCATTTTTCGTAAACAAAAAAAGATTTAAAAAAAATACGTACAGTAGATGTTTATTATGTTTTGGAGTAATTAACTAAATTTATTATGTTCAATTTTACCTAGTGATAAATTAAGACGTCTTTTATAATGTATATTTACCGTATATATAAATAATTATACCTTTGCACATTTCATTTGGACATGCCAATTACTTGCGCTTGCATAATTTTAATCTATCAATTTAATTAAACATAATTCATTTTACAGCAAGTCTTGCCATATGAGTCAAGAACTTTTCCATTACCTGATGATGTTTATGATAAGATGTTAGAAGCAATGCCAGGTGGACATTTAAGACCTGTAGTTGCAGCTGTATGCGCTCAAGAAGAAGAAAAAGTAAATGTAAGATATCAGTAGATTGCTAACTTTATAACTTATTGTTAAAAAATCAATCTACTATGCAAAATATTGGTTGTACAGGAACCAGTAGATTCTCAGGCACTAGAAGTAGATTCTCAGGAATCAGATTCAACAGAATCTGCTACGTGCGAAATGGAAGGAGAGGATCCTGATGATCCAGAATGGACAGAAGCTGACGCAAGAGAAACAGAAAAGGATCGAATTCGACCTACAGCCAAAAGATAGGAGGAGCTCGTGAAGAGCTTTATGCTTCTGGCGCGTATCTCGATTTTAATGGCGAGTGTTTGTTTTTCTATGCAAATAAGCTACCTGTCAATTGTTATGCATACCTGTCAGTGACGACGTTGCACCTTGTGTAAAAGTATGATACTATCAAGCTGTAAAGTGTATTATAATTATAAATTTTGTAACTTCACCGACGTTTGCGCTTTAATAGCTTTATCTTTAAAGACAACTGATAACGAAAATCCGCTCAAATAGCTTTTTTGTAAAAAAAAAAAAAAAAGAATGAAAGAAAAAGAAATCCTAAAAAAAGTGCGTCTGATGGTTTAGAACCGTTAAATAAAAGGAGGACTTAAGAGACAGGGAGGATGTATTTATACTTAATTTTTAGAATAGAAACTCGAAGTTTAACTAGGCGAGTCGCAACAATGAATAAAAGTGCCAATTCCAACCTCCGTACCGTCGTTTTTTTTTTTAGTTTTTAATTTTTTTTTATTTTAAATTAAAACATAAAATGTTGTAAAATAATCGCAAGGAAACCTGAAATTTTATTCTAATAATTAATTGCTAAAATTCATATGATATTATACACGTTTTTGAATTAACAAGATAGTTGAACTTTGAAAAATAGATAAATAACTTTAAATCAAATAAATTATTTTTTTAATTTAAAAAAACTGTATAAGGCATAAAATAAAAAAGATTTTTTATGAAAAACATATGCATATGTAGATACATATATCATGTTATCTTTTTTCTTTTCTTTTTTCCTTTTCCAAAATATTATAAAAATTAAATAATTTTGAAGCATATGTAAATTAAATTTCTCAAATTAGTTCATAAATCAAATAAAAAATGTGTAGAATCACAAAAAATATTTTTCTCAAAAAAAGTATAACAAAGTAAAAAAATTGTATTTCTATATTATAACAAGAATTTATACATATATTCTATTTAGTTAATGATTTTAAAAACTTAAAAAGAAAGAAGTACTTTACTATATGGTTTCCAAATATTACATAAATCTTTTTTAAGTTTAAACTACAATTCAAAGAATACATTCAAATTTTCATAAATGTGTACTAACAAGTAAAAAAAATAGTTATATAAGTGATAATCAGCAAGCAAATTCATATGACTAGGTCATAAAAAAATACATTAATACAATAATGGAAAAAGTAAAATACCTATATTAAAATCAGTTCTATCATTTTTAAAATTTGAAATAATTTAATTTATTAAAATCAACATTCGTGGGTTTTTTTATACTTAATGTAGAATTTGCAGTACGAGTCGAACGTGAGCAAGCCGAAACCAAGTAGGTACTGCAACCACACAAGGTCAACAAGCCCACTTAGTTCATGGTGTACACACTATTTTTTTAACACAAGGACTCTTTTTCATATTTTTTTTAATATACCTAAAGAAGGACTAATGCAACCGTTTTTAAATACGATGACCACGTATTTACTAGAGTATTTTTAATTTTTAAATTAATATTTTGCTAAAATGAAAATAGTTTCAATATATTTTGGAAAAATTATCAATGATTTTTCTAAAAGTTTCATAAATTTTTTTAGCAGGCGATAAAAATTGAAAAACACCGGCTACCCGAGCAGCGAACGATAAAAACTTATGAACACCTTCTATTATAGCGGACGCTAAGAACAGTTAAAAAAAGAGCAAAATAGTGCTTGTGTTAATCATTATTAAACATAGTAAGTAAATACCCAATGATTCAATGTAATTTATTTTATTTTATTTTATTTTTTGTATCATTTATATGTACAAACAGCATAAATTTATTTACAACAACTTTGTAAATTGATTTTTATAAACATTAATTATTAATTATGTTGATGGTTTAATTTGTGTACATTCTCTTATCTTGTATATCCTCTCTTTTATGGGTTCCATCACAGAATGGTCTATTTGTAGTTTGCTTACAATTACAAAGCCAATATTCTTTTGTTTTTGATACACTGAACTTGATTGGTTTTTGTGTTATTTTAAGGTAAATATTGTTATGCGTTCCATCACAGAAGGGTTGACGTTTACTGTGCCCACATAAACACCAATGATAAACCTTTCCTTCTTCACATAATATCTTAAATGGCTTTTTGTCATATATTTTGCCATTTTCGTTCTGTTCGCTAGCAGTATAAAAATCCTTTATAGTGTTAACAGGAATTTCCGCATCACCATCTTTAGATTTTGATGAGTATGTTTTGGGCTTAAAAAATTGCAACAAAATTTTAAGGTAAGTATTTTTATTTAAAATAATTATATAGGTTATATGCCGCATAAAAGCACTGTACGTAATCAAATAGTGAAATATAATTTAAACTTACTGTTCCATTTCTTGCAAAAGAACTTCGACTAATTTTTGCTAATCTATTAATTAATAAGTTAGAATTCATTTTTAATATATTTTTAAATGTATTTACAATATACGAAAATAGGTGTTCGTTTAGCACGAGTTCTGCGCTCTTGTACAGTTCTGCTTCGCACTTCGACCGTCGACACTAGCTAAACTGAACTGAACTGTACTAAGTACAAATGTACAATGTTGCGTTTTCAACGTCCTAGCCGCCCTTCTTTGGGGCGAATCCATAATTATTTGACATAAAACATAACCTTCAATTCTCAGCTGTCAATGATAAACATCATGGTTCTAGTTAACAGTTAGAAGTATAAAAAATTTAATAGTTCTCCGGAAAACCTTCATAAAAAATGATTGTTCTGACCTCATTGTAAAATTGACTTTAAACTAGTTTCTTTTAAAACGTAAGTAAAATCAATACTCAAGCAAATAAACAAGTAATACTCACTTCTGAAATTGATACATATTATTTTACTTTACCAGAATTTCATTAGAATGTCAGATTTGCCAACAGAATTAACAGCTAGGCCTTTAGCATTAATTGGCCTAGTTGGCTTAGATATTACTAATTCAATTCATCACTCCATTTGGGATGCTTTTAACAACAATCGTCGACCTGATGGTGCAGCAGTACAATTTAAATTGATTAACAGTACACACAAATTTCCAACTGTTAAACCAAAAGTTTGTATTTAGCTAATATATTTATTTTTATATCTAACAATCTAATTTATACTACATACTTTAAAATTATAGTAACCTAGAGGTTTTTAAACACTGTGTCTATTTTAATTTTATTGCCTTAAAGGAATGACATTTTTAATGACAATGTTTTGATACTTTATTGAAAAAGATAATATCTCTTAATTGAATGACAACTCAAAAAAGAAATTTTTAGTTTATACTGAATATCCTAAAACTTTTAAAGCAATTCTCTTTATTAATTGTTAAGTGTAGATTTATTTATTTCACAGTAATTATAATTACAAAAAATGCAGAATTTAATAGCAGATGCATTTTTTTTAATTATTATTGCTAAATACATGTTCACTAATTATTTATAGCGCAATTCATATGAGTGGTACATACCGAAAGGAATTTTAAAACGTAATTGGATGAACAAGTATTTGAATGAAGTACCAGCGGTGATCGTAGTTTTTTATGATCTTGACTGGCATGATGCACAATGGAATGAGAAGAAAATGGAATGTGCTTCGAGGGTTCAATCTTTAAGGTAATAATTTAATGATGAGTTTTTAGAAAAGAATATATATTTGAAACTTTATATTTATTTTTGTTTTATAGAGCTGCCCTAGAAGGAAGAAGCACGAAAATTGCAGTAGTGTTGATACAAAAAGAAACACCACCTCCACCTGGTACTGAAGACTTAGTAGCAACTGAACGAGCAACTGCTCTTTGTGCCGCCTGTGAACTGCCAGCTAAAACACTTTACTTTTTACCTTATGCAGATCATTTATCTGGTTACATATTTAGGTGAATATTTAATTCATTATTTGCTATTTATATTTATATTTTCATTTAAGGTTCTATTTATTATTTGTGGACATTTACTACTTGTTTAAGAACTAAACAATAATTAATGTTTCATGTTTTAGACTAGAGCATGTTTTATACGATTTAGCTCAAAGTTTTTATCATCAAGAATATCGAATAGTTAAAAGTCATAGAGAACAGTTAAATAAAACTGCCCATCAATATTTATTTGTAAGACATCAGTTTAAAATGGCTTTTTTAAATGAATTGAAACAAGATCAAAATACAGCTCATAAGTAAGTCGTGTTAAATTTTCATGTTACAATAGCATTGACATTTTTAAAATAATGTAGTTCCAATTCTCATATATAATTTCTGAATGTATTTTTAGGCACTATCAACAAGCATATAATAATTTGCTAGATATTCGAATGGTAGATACCAATTCTCTAGAAATCAAAACCATTGCATCTTTTATAAATTACAAACTTTGTAGACTAATGTTCAGCTTAAAACTTCCTAAAGATGCAATAGCCCAATTTCGAAGTCATACAGAAAGATTTAAAGCACGAACTGGACCAAAAGAATTGATGTTTGAGCATCACGCATGGATGTCTAATCAATATTCAACCTTTGCTGAGCTTTTTGATGAAGCTATTAGACAAGGATTGCCTGCTGTACAGACGCAGCATCCTGGTTATTATTTTCAATTGGCTGCCACTCACGCAACCCAGAGGCATGCAGCTTGCAAGGAACTTTGTAAAGTAAGTTAATGAAAATGAAATAATTAAAAATTGTTTACTTAATGACATTCATAACCGCCTTTTTTTCACTTATCTTAGAATATTGATGTTTATCCGGATCCAGACCCGCTGGCGGGAGAAGAAAAATTAGAATTTTATGGACAGAGACCTTGGAGACCTGGAAAACTGAATGCAGAGCAAGCTGATATGACACGAGAAGCAGCTGCAATTCAAGCTTTACAGTACAAAGAAAAATTATCGGCTAATCATTCTGTAAGAAATATTCAGTTCTATTTTTACACAAATTTACACTGTTTAATAGTGTTTAATTAAATCTTTCTTTTCCAGATGATTATTATAGGATTATTAGGAAATGCGATTTCGCAATTTAAGATTTATAGATGTCCTCGAATGCGTCGACTTTTAGGTAAATCGTATATTTTTACACATAGGTGTAATGATTTTATTTTTAAAAATGCTATATTTTCTATTATTTGTTTTATGTAACTAATGTAAAGTCTTATTTTTATCCAATAGTTGTTCAAATGGCTGAAGAATATTTTAATTGTAAAGATTATGGAAAAGTATTAACGTAAGTACTTTGTACTTATTTTTAATTTTCCTTAAATTATATTCTGCTATTTACGAAATTCAACAACAACTGCATTATATCGTTATTATAAATTTTAATTCTAGATTATTAATGCATATGTTATGGGAGTATCGAAGCGAACGATGGCCTGTTCTTCTCACAGATATATTAAAAAGTGCTCTTAATGCTGCGTACTTATCTGCCAGTATTCAAGACTATCTTACATTAGCTTTAGAAGCTCTAGGTCCTTCTACTATGTTTTCTATAGAACGTAAAACTAAAATTTTTGAAAATGTTATGAATATACTCCAGGTATGAAAATAGAATTCATTTTAATGAATTTTTATGTATAAAGAAGTTTAATTTCTTATTCATTTAAAAATCTTACATTCTATTAGAACAAGCCGCCAAATCCTGAACCAGATATACCTGAAGATTTGAAAAATTTTGCAGTAGATAAATGGTCTGCGCAAGTCTGCGCAATCGCAAATCGAAATGAGCCATTCAATTTTACAATAGATGATGATAATATGACATCTTTTGTAGATGTTAAAGCTCGTTTTACTCAGCCAAAATACACAATTAATTCAATTGTAACAATAGAAGTTTTTGTTAGGTGACTAAAATTTATTTACTTATTTATAATATTATTCAGTATATATAAAATAACATTTAGGTGTATACAGGAGCATATACATATAGTCAATTAGTAATTGTTTATTCTATAGGATAATTTAATAATTATATTAATTTATTCAAATTTATTATATAACATATAAATGAGTAGTATTATGTAAAGTGTAAAAGATATTGGTTTCTTTGCAATTTTTTTATGAGTATTCATAATAAGGTATTAAACTAATTAAACAAGTAAACTATACTAAAGATTATCTAAATTGTGAACTTAAAGTTATTATTACAATTTACAGGAATGTTTATCACAGTGAAATTGAATTTTCAAAAATATCAGTCACAGTTACTAGTACAGGATATAATTCGGAATTTCCAGTAACTGATTCTAAGGGTGGAAAGTTTATATTTAATGCCAAAGAATCAAAAAAATTTATTTGCGAATTTGAAGCTCCTCAGCAAAATGATTCTCCGGAAATTCAGATTAGTACAATTTCTTTGTATCTGGGAAACGATAAACGATATTGTGTGATATTACGATTTTCAGCTGTTGGAAGAGAAACGAATTTTCTAGATCGTCTATATCCGGAAATTCAGCAGCTTCGGTAAAATTGATTTTCTAAAAAACTGAAATTTAGTTTGTATCTAAAATAATTGCTTAAAAAACAAATTAAAATCTAATATTTTCAATACATAAATTAATTTTCAATCTTTTTGCACATTAAATGAATCTTTTTAGTATAGTGAAATTATTAATTTACAGTGGAGGAGTATTTGATACGATTCGACCACTTACAACAACCAAAATTCAACAAGTAGAATCTAATGTAGCAATATTTATAGAGTCTAAACAGCCAGCCTTATTAGGTGAATGGTTTGCTGTAAAAATATCAATATCAACCAATGAAAATATCTCTAACGTAAATATTTTCATGAATTTGATTCAAGATAATAGTAGTGAACAATTGAGTAAGTATCATTTTCCTGAAAAATAATAAAAATACTTTAATAATATAATATAATATTAATATTCTTTTAGCTGAATTAAGTTTAAATATGAATGAGAAACAATCTTCAATAGTGGTTGAGATTGATGCTATTGATGCCAATACTCCTGCTCAGCAAATAATTTTTGTTAGAGCTCATAATGTTGGTGATAGAAATTTTTTAATTAAGGTAATGCGATAAATAGTAATTTTCAAATAAATAAAGATGGATTCATTAAAGGGATATCAATATTTATTTTATATTTAGGTTGAGTATTTAAGGTCTGGACAAAAGAAAGATTCAAAGGAAACGACTTATTCCTTTTCTGTTGTTAAGCCTTTTGATGTGTCTACTCAATTTTATACAATGTTATATGAACCACTCACAAAAGGATTTATAGATGAACCCCTATTTATCATGCCCCATATTACATGTACTTCACCCTGGCCTATTGAAATTGAAGATACTTCAATTGAATTGGTAAATTATATTTTGTAATTTTTTTATAAATATACTTGTAAATTTGAATTTGATAGTTTTGATGGATTTGTATTAGGGTAACTCAATATCAAAAGAAACGGAATTATCAGAAAAAAGTATTTTGAAGAAAACTGTTCTATGCGAAGGTGAAGCTGGTACAGATGTGTACTGTATCGTTCCAAAAATTGGCAGCGACCAACCCACAAGTACTGGCGTTTACACAATCAAATGGAAACGGTAGAAACAATTAATTTACATTATGTGAAAAAGTAATTAGGCACTACGTTTTTAACGTTTTAATCACTTTCAGTGCAAATGATGAAAATGCTGTGATAACAAGTAGCAGTGTTACATTGACACCATTATGGGTGGAAGATGCGATTATAGGTATGGAAACGAAGCTACCTCCTCATGGTTGGGTTCGCACGCCATTATGTGTTTCATATTATATAAAAAATCATTCCGATTATTTAATAACCTTGCGACTGAGTATGGAGGCTAGTGATGCTTTTATGTTTGCTGGCCATAAACAGGTAATACAAAGTTTTCCTTGGATCTATTAAAATTAATTTTCATCGTTTATGAAAATTCAATTTTCCATGCAATATGGAAACTGTAAAATTAATTTTAATGTATATGTTTTTTTTTAACTATTTCAGATAGATATCTGCATTCTTCCAGAAAGCGAGAAAAAGGTCGACTGGATACTTCGACCGTTAGTCGCTGGTTTTGTAGCTCTTCCAACACTGTCATTGACAGTTCCCACAGGTAAGTCTATGATTTCAAATTTGTCTCAAAATGAACAATAAAACTTTAAATTGAATAGTACTCAAATTATTTATTTTCCTTAGACGAGGAGAATAAATTAAATAAAACAAGACTTGCAGAAGTAATAGAAAGGTCAATACCAACTCATATGTACATAATGGTAAGTATCTCTTAAGTCCATTTAAAAAGAGTGTAAGATTATGTTGATATCATAATGAATATTTTTCTAGCCGAAATCACAGACAATAGAAGAATAACTATACTTACCAGTTACTGTATGAACAGATAGCATTTTATTTTTGTCCATATACAAGTACATATGTGAATAAACGAGAATTTCGTATTTATAATATAAGCCGTGTAAAAATATGATGAACTCGTTAAATAAAACTTTATCTGATTAATTTTACTAAACAAAATAAAGAATTTTTGTTGCAAAAATTTTCTTTAAATTTATTTTTTCAAACTACAACTTCTAAAGCTAATTTCTTATTTTGTAATATATTGAGTACATCATATAAGATTTAAAAAACAATATATATATTACAATACTATTGAGTGTGTATATATATATGATAATTTCAGTGAATGATGAAACTTAATGAATATTTGGAATTACATATTACACTTGGAGGTTTTAAATTGTATAACTTAATTTTTATTAGATTGATTTACCTATACATTTAAAAACATTTAAGGAAGTTAATTAAATCATAAACAAAAAGAACCTTCGAAACGCAGCGCCAGGTCTCGTATAATCAACAAATCGATTCTCGTTGCTAACGTTACACGGGTGAATACAACAAAACTTGAGCAACCTTCTTATCCACATTTTAAAACACGTGTTCATCGTGACCAACTAATAGTAAAAAAAAAAAACGGGTATTAGAAAATCAATAATCAAATATGGATCCTGAAAAAAATGATTTAGAAGAGTTCAGGAGTGAATATTTGGAAAAAGAGAAGGAATGGGAGAAAAGAATTCGTGAATGGTATATAAAAATAAGTAAAAAATAAAGTATTTATTTTAGTGCCTCCTATATATTCAATTTCGATCACACTGTCATATACGAATAAAAAAATTTTTTACAGTATATTAATTGTTATTTCTTTTTAACGCTTTTTAGTAGAAATTCATATGAGAAGTTGGAAGCTAAGTATGGCGTAAAGCCGACACCTATGCCAGACTTCGACGAAAAATATAAGGCTGCACAAGCTCGGAATAAACAGTTGATAAAGGTAAAGTATGTAGCGTTCGAATTTATTTATAAAACCTTAAAAAATAGAATGATTCAAAATTCATATTTGTAGACGATCTTTTAATGTTCTAGTCTTTATATCTTGCGCTTGAACACGTGTAGGTAGGATACGTGTACTAAAACTGTACGACCGGTTTCGTTTTATCACTTTTTCACCTGATTAAATAGTAATTAAAAGAAGTGAACCATTAGAAGACAAGCAGGCTTTTCGTTTAGCTTCTGTTATTATATACATTTGCTCCGAATTTTAATATGTGTACTAAAGTGTTACATGTCTTTCATCCGGTATATATAATAGAAAAAGTAGGAAATTTCCACAAAATATGAATTTTAATTTCCATATTGAATAATTTAACTCTTTTCATAATATTTAATATGATATTCCAAAACGATAGTTTATATTCACTTAATTTCTGTTAAATCATTTTTCAACTATGATATAGTTTAAAAATTATATTTTCAAAGTAGTGAAAAAGAAAATAAGAATGTGATCTTTTATTTTATATTTTAGCCGTGCAAACTGCAAAGAAAAAATTTATGAGTCTTGAATAAATGACTCCGTTTCAACAAGAATACACAGCTCATCGAACCTCTATTTTTCTCCCGACTTTAAATATTATAGATATAATGTTGTTTGAAAGAAATTTTATTGAATAGAAATCGATAAATCTAGTATGCTGTTCTATTAATTCTTAAAAAGTTTACTGATGTACTTATGTACTTTCTTTTACTTTCCTCTGAAATTAAAATGTTAAGTTTACATAGTATTAATTCACGATATATCATTTATAATAAATGCTATTTTCTTTATTACAAAATTAGTTACTAGTGAACATAAATTTTACAGGAAATAATAAAAATATGAGGGACAAAATGAAAATAGAATTCTCATAATATCAGGAAATAATAAAATAATAAAAATATGAGGGACAAAATGAAAATAGAATTCTCATAATATTTATATCTGTTGTTTCTGAATATGTATAAGGGTCGGAAGTTGGTACTTGAAAGGCACGGTTATTTTAAGCCGGTCACGATAAAATCTTTCTCTATCTTTTTGTAGGACAACAAATTGGTTAACTTGTAAAGATAATAGAACGTTACTGATTCCAAAATTTTATTGTCATCGATCGCTTCATTAGTCGGAAAGAAGTGCAGATCTGAAGATCATCTGTAAAAGATGCAGATTTTATTTCAGTTTCAATAATCAAGTGTTTGATTTAAAATATATTTTTAATTTTCAATAAACTACAAATAAATAAATTATTAAATAACAAAATATATGTTTCATCAAATTTATATTACTACTTAGTATGATTATCTGTATCACTAGTAATTAGTATGTACTATATATGTAAAAAATCGTGACATATTTCAGAACAATTTCAACATATCTAATCCTTTTAAGGACTGAAAAGTTTTTATACGTACCAGTAAATTTAATGACTTTAAACTTTTCGATATTGTTCATATAAAAATTGTTAAAAATTGACTTGGCTTCCGACGGAAAAAAATGAAGGAATCTCTTTAGAAAAGAGTTGAAGATTAATTTTCCACTTTGTAGAATTTGGAGAAGTCCAAGGCCGTATTAAGGACCGCATCACTGTACAGCCCGACTGAGGATGAACTTCGCGATTTGGCTGCCGCTTATCGCAAATTACTACAGAAATGAAAAAGCAGCTCATACGCATAAACACATGCACACAGACGAGTATACGTGCGGCAGCTGAAACAACGCTAATGTACAACATATAAACGTTTCTTTTTAAGGCATGTAACTAGCACAAACAGGAAAAGTTGAAACTCATGTATTCGATATATAAATCCTCGACAAAATTTTGTTCTCCATCAATCGTTGACACGGTCTCACCTAATAACTCGAGCCGAACGAACAAACTTATTTAACAATCACAGTTTGTTGATCGTTTGGATCGATGGACCAGGTGAAGACCTTTATTCTGATTATCCCATTGTTTTTTTTTTTCTTTTTCATTTATAAATGGAATTTGAGCGGCGTCTAGTTGTCTGTGGTCAATCGCAGATGTGTATCTCGCACTAAAAATAAAAGCAAATTAGATTATATCATTGGGGTACTTGTGTATAATCTGTCGACGACCAATACTAATATAACAGATTTATGTTTTAATCGCCAGATGCTGAAGTCTACATTTAACTTAATTAGTACATAGTGAAAAGTTTACTTCGTACCAGTATTGAGATGTTTTGTTTGACTGAATATAAAATATCTTAATTTTATTTTAAAAAAAAAGCATTTTGATAAAATATCGAAAGTTAAATCTCTGTGCCAATGAAATTTAATTATAGTTGATCATTCCAGATTTTTGTACCACAATTGATAGCCAAGATAAATTCATGTAAATCAGAAAATTTTCAAATCAAGTTATAGTTATTTCTTTAACATCAGTGTCAGTAGAGCTAATGGAAGTAATCATTTAATACTGTAACAATAATAGTTTTTTTTACACAAATTATTAATAGAGTAAGTAAGATAAAAAAAGATTAATTGAACAACGTATAGAAGTCAACGTATTTAAACACACGCTTTACACTGCTATACATACATATACAATTACTTCCAGATGTGGAGTTTCCCGAATCGAAGGCACACAGTGGCATTGATCTCATTCGATCGATATAATTGAAAAACAGTCACTCAAACAGAATCCAATGTAGTAAGACCGATAAAACTGAGCGATAAATTTGTAGCTGCGAATGAAAATATATCAAGGCGTGCATAGTGGCAAGCTGTCGGTCTTGTCCTCGGATGGGCGACTGTTGCGCGGCGCGCGCTCGCTCAAACCGATCTTTTTCAACTTCCTCGACAATACGATAAAAAAGGAAAGAAAAAAAAAAAGCACTATATACAAAATCTCATACCATCGATTTCGTGAACTCGCCAATTGATCCGAACGATCGGAATGAGACGGAGTGCGATATACACGCGGAGGTAGGCAGGAAAAGCACGAGGCAAGCGCGCGCGCGCCTCCGCACACGCGCACACACACACACGCGCGCGCACGAAGCTCGAGCTTTTTCGATCGCGCTGCGGCGAATACACGCGTCCACCTGTCCAAATGATATTACGCATGTATTCATTTCGATGCTGTCGCCGCAGGCCTAATATCGTCGACGCTCCCTCCCTCTCTCTCTCTCTCACTCGCTCTCTTACTCGCACGCCTACCTGCATCGGTTAATAGCTTAAACACGTGGTGTGTGTGTCGTATACGTGTCGGCGGGTTCGCAGTGTGCGTCTTATGTATAATAGGTACGTACACTTACGTGGGCTCGCACGATAGGAAGCCCGTGCGCGCGTGCGTTTAGTTTAACCGATAAGAGCTGCGTACAGGTATAAACCGTACGTATGCACGGCACCTTCGCTTCTCTCCTTTTTTTTTCATTTTTCTTTTTTTTCTTTTACACCGTCTAACATGCGTTCCAGGCTTCTTCGTTTATTATTTTTGTTCCATTCGCGCGCATTGCGCAGCGCTCGTTGATGGCTTTTTTAATATGTAACGAATTCGGGTCTATACTTTCATATGCTCGTGACTGCTTTTCTGGTTTTATTTCGATGCTTTTACGCGGAGAGCACGATTATTTTGAAAATTGTTATTTCGCTTCCTTTTTTTTCTTTTTCGTGTTCGCGCAACCTTGAGCGCACCGACAGAGCCACTGGATATATATATATATATATATATATATATGTTTATTTGAAAATTTGAATTTGCATGTTTTCCTTTTACAGTTGCGGTTTATATATACGCGTTTGAGCGAGCGTATATCGAAGAGGCGCGGGCTGCGCGCTGATAACGCGATGCGCACATGGACACGCGCGACCGAACGGCATCTTAATTCCAAACTGAAAGGATTCACGCGCGCTTACGGGAATTCAATTCTCAGCGCTTATAATTGCGTACAACTTCGTGTCTTCCAAAAGGAAGTATTTTCTTTTTTTAAGATCGCTTGATAAGATTCGTTCATATGCCTTCTGTAGGGAAGACGCCAAATGTTTATTCTCGACGAAGAAAATCAATTTAACAATTCAAGATTAACAACGCCTATAACAAAAGTATGATAGTTCGAAGTATTGTTAACAGCCGCACATATTTAGTGTATATGTGTAATTACATGTTGCAAATTTTCCTTGTTTTTCACTTGTAATATTACTGTTATACGTGGATTAATCAAGTTTTATTCAATTTTTTAAAATAATAATTAATAATTTTGATCAAAATTCGTAATGGCTTTGCTGTATTATATTAAATTGAAATGTTATTAATTTTAAACAATTGTGCTGCATCGTAGAACAAACATCAGCGTATTTCATTTTTCTCTTTGATTACACAAAAATAATTTAGTTACCAATTAAGTATAAGTAATGCTCCAAATTGTGGATTGAGTTAAATGATAAACAGCTGGGCGCGTGTACTTTTGTCTAAGCTACCGAAATGAAAATTATTCAAGATATACTCTTGAGCAAATGAATAGGGTACACACCAATTGATTTTTTTGCAAATACTCGCGCGCTTGTCCAAAAACAAGGATATATCACACATTATAAAAGCAACTTTAATTTCTTTTACGTACAATTCCATGAATGTCGTGTTTATACAAAAGGTTTTTATCTATATAAGCGACATACTTACAATGTATCTCATCAATTTTATTTCTGATAGTGTAATTCAAAATTAAACGTGTGCAGTAAGCTCCTTGAATTTTAAAAACGTTCGAAAATAAATCAGCGGATAAAAAATGTTACCATGCAATATTCTTCAAGAGATTTCAGTGGTGATATTATACTTAATTGATTATTTTATAGAGTAATAAATAAAGTTGAAAACACTGTAAATTTAAACTTAGCGATAACATCATTAATTAATTCGAGCAGCGTAATTTGTTCATTTCACAAATACCGCGACAAAATATATAATTTTTTTCGCATATTGCATATACATATATATATACCGTGTTGTCCAAGGTTAAGCAAAGTACGGAACGTTTCGCAGATAATTTGTTTCTCTTTACTTTACTTATTTATTCAAAAACATGTAGTGTGTTCGCTAAATTTTTAAACACTTATAAGTCTTACGAGATTGCACGAGTTTGCATATACTGTTAAAGAAATCATTTTTAAGGTATCCAGGGTTAATGCATATTAAAATAATAATTTTAAAGCGTGATTGATTGATTGTGAAAACGATTTCACGCAGTAAATCAAATCTTAAATTATATATAGTAAAAATATCAAACCACGAAAGTGCGCCAAGCAGGATTATCAATTCATTTTTGTTAAAATTTATTATAAGTATTGTAAAATCTTTTTGCAATGCAATAATCCAAAATTTAAAAAAATAAAAACGTAAAGAAACTGTAAATATGAGTTTGAAAATGCGTTACAATTTTATTTGAATCGGCTAATCCGAACAGCAAATTCACATCTGCTTTGACGATGGATCATAAGCCTGCTCCCATGTATACAGAAATCCAATCAACTGATGCAGACTATATTTAAAAAATTACTGAGGCAATCCAAGCGCTCATTACTCGCACCGTTGCGCAAAAATAACGATTCGACAGTTTTCTAAAGAACAATCACTCAACTGCTCAGGCATCGAACTCAAGCAGGTCCACGGCCAAACTGAAGCACGTGCAACCGCGCGGAATCAAACGTGTGCAGGCGTACCAAGGATTATTGCAACTATTAATTCTATATCGATATATAAGTATACAGGTTTTCGATTACAAATAAACTCGGGCGCGATAAGATAAATGCGCGGAAAAGAGAGAGAAAAGAGAAGTGGAAATGAAGTAATATAAATAGCGATACCAGCCAATCCTTCCTGCAGCGTCGACGTCCGGAAAAGGTGTGATTATATGCAGCAGCGGATGGTCTCGCTCGTCCGGAGCATCGTATTTGACTGGCACCGTCGCTACGACGATTTTTCGGGGATCTGCCCTCTTTCTCTATCTCCCCCCCTCCTCCTCCCTCTCTCTCTCTCTCTCTCTCTCTTTCTCTTATCCATCTCTTATATCTCCATGTCACATGTGTGCATGTATACATATATGCCACGCATCGCTGCTATTATTCTCCACTTCACCTGAGCAAACCAACCTCCGCACGAGTGTGTCTTTTTCCATTTCTCGTATAACAAACGCGTATACTTAATGTATTTATATATATATATACGCATATATTTGATAGCGAGCGGAGAGAAATGCCGAAACGAAGAGATGGATGTTATACATTATGCGTATAGACCTCGTTTTTTCTTCCTCATCTTTTCCAAGTTTTTCCCCTTTTCAAAGAGCCGGAAATTCGTGGTCTCGCCGCCCGCGCGACACACAGCACAGGTGTACGTTGCCTGTGCCGACGTTCGTGGAAGGTTTATCTATTTTGGATAATGGTAAGAGCACGTGTCGAGCGCTGCGCGTTGCATTGTACCTTGCATTGCGTTGTTGGCAAGCGCACATATTTTATAAGTTCTTCACCTATATAAGGTTTATTTGAATTTTTATCTGTCATCTCTCGACTTTTTCGGCATAAAATTTTCGTTGTGTAAACCTTTTCTTTTATCTGCAACTGTGAGTAGCGTTAGTATTTTCATTTTGATTCAAGTAAAACGTTTGGAAAAAATTTTTATTGGTGTATATAGAAATATCTCGATGTTGTGAGAATTCATTGTAAAATTAGATTATTCTTGGCTTATAGGTATAAATATAGGTACGGGTAATTATTTTTATTTAAGCTTTGAATGTTAGGTTGGTACTTTTTAAAAGCTTATTCAAATATTTAAAAAAATGCTATTTTATTTAAAATTTTTTTAAATATTCTTATAAAAAGTCGATCTTTATTAATTTCATAATGAATGAAATGTTCAGATTCTCATTAAAGTTTCTTCCACATTATATACATGGTTTTGTTACGGTATAAATGAGGACATTTAAAATAGATTCAGAAGTAAAGTATTGTGTATTTCATTATAAATAGAATTCTTGCAAGTTCTTCTAGGAAAAAAAAAATACAAATTAGGTTTAAGAATTCCACAATACTTAATACTGTTGAAAATCCAACTTGTAAAAATATATCTATAGCTACCATGTATATAGATATACTTCTTGGTTAATTTAAATTTTTTTCGCACAGAATTATGTATCGGTCGGTGTACCTACAGATTTGGATAAATTTATGTTTAAATTAAAACTTAGTTTTGAAGTTATTTTATTTTTTCAACTGTTTTATAGGGAAAAGTGCGATTCTGATCATCAGAAAAACTTATTTGTACCCATTCACCATGATAAATTCTGGTTTATAAGTGTTAATATTATTATAAATTTTAAAATACGAGAAACCTGTAGGAAAAGAAATCATTAGCATTTCAGTTAAATCAAAGTATACGACTTTATTTTCCTTATACGATGAATATAATTAATTACTCAGTAACTTGCATCACCAAGTTTCGATTTAATAAAATATATTTTTATTGATCCTTTCGTCAGATGGGAAGAATAAGACGATAACTCGACGGAGTGTGCGAGAAGGTATCGACTCAGGGAATCGCATGAAAATTAAGGTGCTATATAACTCAGAGGAGCACGTATAAAGGTACCCGCTCGGCTTAGACGTTCAAATCGAGAACTGCTGCAGACTTTAAAAAAGATTAGTTTAGCGATATAGAGAGCCATATAAAGTCTCTTATTAAATCACAAAACAAACCAGAAACAGATTTCTTGAAAGTCTGCAACGGTTCTCAATTTGAACGTTGATGAATAAACGAACGCGCTAATTGTTCCTTTCTCCGCGCTTCTCCGAGATGGTACCGTTTCTCGCGCTCCCCTGAATAGCACCTTATTCTTCCCACCCAGCGAATTACGAAAAATGAAACATTTAGGTTATCAACATTAAATACAATATCGAACAGTTATTAAAAAAAAAAAAAAAAATACGAAAGGATTTGTCGATTATTATGCATTCGGCAAGTGCCTCTTCTGGGTGACAGCTTATAAAGCCTAAATCTAAGGAACGACTTGGATTTATATGAGAGTATCTGTGCTAACATATCATTACAAATATATTTACAAAATGCCTCATGTCCTTTAACGAAAATTCTGCATTTGGTTATGTATGTATTATCTTACTATACGTATATAACCATAACACGATAGTATGAGCACGCGCGCGATCCTTGAAGAAAACCATTTCTGAAAATAGTGTACAACTTTATGAAGCGAGCGTGTCTATACTAAGGTAAAAAGTAATTAAAACGCGATAGTGGATATCTTTTAACTTGAGGTCGAACATCGTCCGCATTTTCCTACTACACAATATATATAATCGCAATATACGATATTAGCGAAACACGCTATTTCAGCGTTGATGCACTGAAAGTTGCCACCGATACTTGCTCAGGGCACATGATAATCAATAAATACATTCGTGCTTTTTCTTAATTATAAGATTACGTTGTTCGATAATTATTTAATTAATAATAATTATTTATTTAATTATAATGTATATCAAATTGCTTGTCTGCTAAAACTATGATTCTATAAGATATTAATAATGGAATCATGCAAGTATTTATTAAAGTATCTAGATTGATGTATTTTTTTATTGCTCTTCGTTATAAGTACAAAGCTTATCTTGAGAACGAAAAATGTATACTACCTATATCACTAATAATTTTTTACACATTCCTTAGACCGCGATAGGCTAACTTCAAAATCATTTTTTCTACAAAAAAGAGCATTATGTTCATAATCTTTCTTAGAGGACCCTGATGAGATCAGGATAAAATGAAATAAAAAAATATCAAATTTAAAAAAAAATTAGCTCCCTCACATGACGGGAATATATTATACTTATCTAAAAAAATTGATTGAAAATCGTGTTTTTCTATACTCATCTGTTTCTACTTCTATCATGTATTATAAATAGGCCGTACAGTTGTGTGCAAAAGTTTCCGGCCAAAGAGAATTTTGTAATAAAATATGGTATAAAGAATATAAAATGAAAATGCAAGTCTATCATCGTAATGTATATTTATTATACTATCAAAATATGTAATCAAAAAATTTTATACAACAATTAACAATTGTTTATAACAAAAACAAATATTTTCGCTTATTCATAAGTATCCGGCCAAGTACAAATTATGCACTAAACTTAAGAAAAATAACACTGTAACTC